>CM026287.1:13224196-13324517 GCA_014851415.1 Cnaphalocrocis medinalis | reverse complement strand
TATCATACGCGCAGAAGAAGCAGGACTTCTCGTTCATATTCGCGAGCGACACGTCATCGCATCACAAGCCGAAGACCCAGTGAGGGTCGCCGGTTCACATCCCCACTGTCTGCAGCCACGTGCCCTAGTCCCGCGGTATGCGGGGGTAGCGGCCAGCGTCACAACTCGATTCTAAAGGGAGTCCAAAACCTTTTTAAGCAGGGTACTCATCTGTCATGTAGCTCGTAGTATGAAAGATATCCAACTAGTGTTGCCGAACTATCGATAGTGTAACTATCGATAGTTTTCATTTGAATCAGACGGCCCCTTTCGATAGGGCTATCGATAGTATCGATATTATCGATAGCTCAAAACCAGGCAATAGGTACTACCGCGTGCAAAAATTACTATCGATACTATCGATAGTATTTCTTACATGCAATAGTATTGCCTGGTCTTAAGCTATCAATAGTATCGATACTATGTTGTCGATACTATTGATATAACGTCAACTATCGATAGACTATCGATAGTCTGTCGATGCTCGACTATCGATCGGCACCACTATATACAACCTTCAAGTGAGTACGTCTCGTCCACAACCATCGCGTTTAGCTGCGAGTTTGTGCTCGCAGTGATACCGTCACTCGGCAGCCGCAATCTCAATGAACTATAACTCTTTTTTTTTAATTCTACGACAGACAAACTTTGACCTCGAACGCACCTGATGCTAAATGAAGATGAGGTCTAAGGTGGGCCATGCTCGTGAAAAGCCTATTCAATCTTGCCTTAACCCAGTTACTCCTGAAACTATTTAGCATATCAGATCGTAATGATTTTTTAATATGTTGTTATATACTCCTCCCTAACTCGTGGAAAAATATTGGAAAAAATCTCAGGTGTATAGATTTTCCGGAAAATGGGTGGTGTTATAACACCTGGTAGGATAATCCACTACTATCAGCCATCAGGACGGGCTTCTTTATGAGTATACATTATATTACACTAATTTATACATTATTATGAAAGAAAGTATATTTTGCGAACTTAATGCCGTCAGGCGTTCTCTACCAGTCAACTTTAGAGTAATACTTGTAACATTAGGAATATAAAAATTGAAATAACTGTTTTTTTCATTTAGTACAATTATATACTGAATTATTATGGCAACGTATATAAGCAACAAACAGATTTCGCTATGTAAATATACTTAGCTTTCATTTCTGGCACATAAAATTAGGTTTTATTTTTACAAATCTTACATGTAACTTAGACATCTCCAGATGGTCAATCCTATCGTAATTGTCCACGAGGTTCTGTTCTCTTATGCTTATAAGAAAAATAGGAAGCTAGCCGGTAAGATGGTCTTGGTCACCTCCATTGTATTTGTATAGTTGCCAATAGTCATATCTAGGGAGTGAACAATCAGAGGGAAATACCACTTTTTACCTACCACACACGCGATCAACTCCGCCCATGTTGAAATTGTATTTTTTAACGTTTGGTTGAAAGATTTGGATAATATCTATTTAGTTTTTTTGAAACACTGTTGTCATTCCATTTGCAGAGTAGAAAATTTTCTGTCAGTGTTTTTGAAGTTCTTATTTACATTTACTGGTAAGAAAATCGCACCAGTAAATGTCCTCTACATTTACTGGTGCGATTTTCTTGAATAGTCCCTGTTGCTTTTAACCCGCCATTACCTACTTTGTTAGTAAATGAGAGGTACTGTGGTAAATAAGTAATCAAGGAATAAGTGACACGGCAGTGTCGGTTCACGTACTTGCAAAATATCTGCGAAGTGTAAAATCACTCTTCCTCTCAGACCAAACTGGGGGTATCACGGCAGACTGACCTTAGTAAGGGTCAAACCATAGAATAATATCCTAGTCTTGTTGCGCCAACCCAAAACGTATATCCCCATCGTATGGCTTTACCTCTGATAAACTGTTTATATAACAGCTGTGCCCGCCATAATACGGCTCCATGGCTTCATCTACCCTGAACTTCTCTTCTAAAGGAACCAAATTCATGAAATTTTTGTTCAGTAACTCAAACAAATGCCTTAGTTTTACTTCAGCGTTAGCATTTTCAGGTGGTAAAATAGTCACACAACAAGATATGACATCGATGGTCTCAACTCGTTCTAATTCCTCTACTATTTTGTGAAGAATTAAAAAAATCGAGTTAGACGCCGATTATGCTACCAGGCGTTATAACACCGATGACATTCGAATAACAATAACGAAATTCTATACTACTCTGCTTTTGTATAATAGTTATTATTTTATAGTTGAATGTATCTAGTTTCTAATTATATACGAAATAATACACAAACAAATATAATTATATCAAAAAACCTTAACTTCTTGAAGTCATTCTTCAAAATAAAAACCATATTCATTCGAAACTGCTAAAACAATTAAAATATGAATGATTTTGTATCGATTTTTGCTCTAAATCAACTGAAATGCAGTAGACTACTAAATGACAGCACAAATAACCGCGATTTTTTACTTAGTCTTTGATTTTTTCGGGTAGTTTTAAATTTGAATTTTAACGGTGTTATAACGCCTGGTCGCATAATCTGGGTTAACGTCGTAAGGCCCAGACAGCAGACACAATGGAAAATCAATTGTTTTATGCCTTTTAAAAGGCTTATGGGTCTTACGACGTTAAAGAGGTCCAGGTTATTTTGTTCAGGAAATACCTCTGCAGGTTAACTCGTGCTATGTGCTCACTTAATACAGTATCTGATACATTACATGCTACACGGCTAGATGAGTACCTTTAGGATGTTACCAGACCAAACGATCGAGGGAATCGATCGATGTTAGAATGGATAAGTCGACGGCGATTGATAGTTTCCACTCATCGATCCAATAATACCTAATATCCTTAGATACCTACACGATTCTATACTGAGAGCATTTGAAAATACGTATTTGTGTTGCAAATGTCTATGGTTGGCGGTAATAACTCACCATCAAGTGTGCCGTCTGCTCGTTAGTACAACGCTGTCATTAGTAGTTTTACAGCCTATTGATATTTTCAATTTCTATAATGCTGTCGAGGTCGAAAACAGAATGTAGTAGGTATGTATTTGGACTCATCAATACATAGAAATTCATAAATATTTAAATCACGATGTATAATGCTAAATAGCGCTCTTTTGCGAATGGAGCCTTCACTTTACACTAAATCATATCGCGTCACTCTGTATCTAGGTTTTTATGATTGAAATTTTCTACTTATATAATATCTAGATCTATCAATCGTCGATCAAGTCGATGTTGATAGATTCGTCAGACGAACGGTATTCATTGATCGTTTATAGCTAACCAACCTAATGATTGACGTCCACCGATGAAACATTCTATTGGTTAGCTGAACGCAATCCGTCGAAAAATTAAAGCTATCCAACCAGTCGAACTACTTCGATTGTTAATCGATGCCCTAGATCGATCCATTGATTTGGTAACACATTTACAAAATATGGATTCCAAAGACAACTTTCATCTAAATCAGATGGGTTTTTGAAGAAATTGGGAACAAACAAGTATTTTTTTATGCTAGAAGCGATAAACGAGCTAATGCTAGACTAGAATGATCCCCATCATTTACCTACGGTCAGGTTACGCATTTGGTCGATTGTCACGCTTTTCCATAACACATCATTTTATAAATTTATTAGAATGAGATTAGTCAAATGCTTGCTTTCCACTATATATATTTAAAATTCTTTACGATTCTTTTGGTAAAGCGTGTTGCTTACTTACCATAATGACGAATCTGCTCATCTGCCTCAGTGCGGTTTCGCACTACGTCCGATCTGAACCCGTGAAAAGACAGGTTGTATGTGTGAACATAAATTTACATCCCTTTATCTCACGTCTTCTACCAACCATTCTGAACAACATTTGTTCTACGACTTTTGTAAATTCGTCAAAAGATTTTACAAAATGAACAAGTCACATGACCTAATCTGTATGAAAAGTTGAATATTTTTATGCGAATGGTTGGTAAAAGACGTGGTTCAAGGAATGTAAATGTTCACAGATACACCCTGTTTAATCCGCAGTTTAGTCGCAGAACTATTTAGGTACTTTACGCTTACGGCTTAAGATCGGATTAGAATTGAACGTTTTATACCGCTCTCATATCACATAAAAATTACTTGTAATGGATAAATATATATATTTAAGAAGATAATTCCATTGTCATTCCCATTTAGAATCGTGTTGAGTTCGCACCATACTGTTCGGGTCATCTTGCTTTAATTCAATTACCTATGTTGAGATTAATAAGAGATGAGCACTTGATCTTAGTTTTAATTACTTTAAGAATAGTTTGTTAGGAGTTAAGTAGCAGCTATTCCTTGATTTTTGTTAAACAAAACTTCCTTTTTTACCGCTAGAAAATTGTGTATTTTTCGCAGATGTAGGGTAAGGTACATAATATTTGTGTACAATGTTTTGTCGTTACCATTTTTCGACATTTAATGTTTTACGAGCGGTTAAAGTAGGTTTCCGATTCGGACTGCAAGCCCGTACTGGTTGACGAATCGCAGCCGCTTTGTACATCTTACATCGTTAATGAGGGTTTTTGCAAATTTTGACGACATTGGTTGTTTCATATCATAACTTCATAATTTTGACATGATACGTCAAAATTAACCAATCCACTCGTTGACGTCAACGTAATGCCATCTATCGGATTTTGCATTTGCAAAAACCCTTATTCGCAGCATCTTGCGGCCGACCGCATTTTTATCCCTTATTGATGAGAGACTTGCTTGGCTTCGTACTGAATTCTAAAGTTGATAAGAAGCCTGATAGTAGGCACTGTCTTTCAGTTTTGCAGCTGGCGGTTGCTATTCCCGCTGTCCACCCCCTGCTAGTACACCTCGGGTGGACAGTGACACGAATATTTTTAAATAATCATGTCCACCCTTTTCCTTTAAAAAGTAAGGTTAGACAACGGGAATTTTTAACCCGGGTTGGACTACGGGAAAAAGCCACTTGCGGTTTCTATGATTGCACAAGTGACGAAAGGCGTGGTCAATAAATGATTTTCTTCATTTCGTCGGCGGCTGCAGTTCCAATTGGAAACTTACCTTTAAACAAAAGGGTTTAAGCTCCTTACTTGTAAAAAAATGATTGGGAAATATAAATTATGAATGCCAAAAGAGGCTTGGTTAAGGTTTGAAAATGTTCAAAGAAAATGACTGAGTAAGTATGAATTATGTAAATAATAATGATAGAAGGGAGTCAACGATTAATGACATTCAGAGAGAATATTATACATTCGAAAATGATAAGGATAAGTGCAAGTTTGGGAGAATATTTTGAAAAGGTAGGATTTTTACTGTTTACCGACAACTTCGATTTGGTATATAATACAATGTACTCTGTGGATTTGGTTTACGCGTTGGATTTCAACGTAGCTATATTTTTGACAGCTGAATTTTTTTATTTGGTGTTCCAGAAGAAACCGTCATGGCTGTCACTTCGTTTCATGTAGACTCTTTTAAGACTTATGCTGTCTTCAATAAAGCTTGCTCATGAATACTTAATATACTTAAATCAATTAGCTCCATATTAAAGGAGCAACGTTTTTTTTTATAAAATCCCTTTATACTTATGTAAGTTTAAATACATCACATTAAAAATTAAAAAGAAAGACGTAAGAGCTCCAGAACATTTGTTACTTTTTCGAATCACGATTTCGATGGTTGTTCGCAGCTCTATATTAATCCTCGGACTAACTAGAACCAAGATATTGATCGCAAACCCCCTACAAAACGTGGCTAAAGTTAGTCTTGGGTTTATGCCTTCACACAATTATGCTTTCACTTTTATTAACAAGCTTTTATTTAACTTGCAAATGTTTGTTCGGGTGGAATCTTACAACTCAATGCGCTGCAAAGAAAAGTTTTTTTTACCTACATTTTCTAAATCATGACTTCTCTTTAGCCTACGTTTTGTCTACAAGAGGGCCCGAGGGAGTGCCGTCAAACTTATTAATATCGAAGCTCTTTTTTAATGTGTTAATATCCTTAGTCAATTATGATACTTTGTAATTTCGTGTGCAACTACTAGGTATTATGATGAAATTAAATGAACGTAGCAGTATTCATTAATATCACAAATTCGCTTGACATTATTTAAAACATTATTTCATGTGCATCAATTTTGAGCATAAATCGCTGACGAAGTCGATAAAAAGCTATGCATTTTTGTATAGAAGTCGGAAGATCTTTAAATTTAATATAGTATTTGAATTATAGGTAGGTACTTAGTAATTCCTCAGTTCTGATATCCGTAACACAAGTGCTTTAGGTATTTAGTATTTACAGAGTCAGGTTAAATTATTATGTTGTATGATTTATTTATTTATTTAATTTTAAAGCTGATGCCGAATAGACAAATAAGTGTAATTACTAGATAAGTTTGATCTGCAGACAGGAGGAATGTGAATGTTAGTAATATCGAAAATTAATGTTAACGTAGGAGTTAATTTTTTAATCTTAGGTGTAACTAAAAGAGGGCTTCACATCGCTGATTTTACCATATATTTCCGAAGATGAACTGATAGATCTTATATGATGTTATTTATCGAACTAAAGATTTATGATTTCATTGATATAAAAGATACTTTCTTACATAATAGTATTACATATGTGGAACAAAAGCTTGTCCCATAACGAAACGACGAACATAGCAAGTGCGTTAAAGTTTTAAATGTGTTTTACACACAGGAGGCGCGTATTCTGTTTTGATTACGCGTCCTCTTGTGTTTAACACACATAATGTGTAGAAAGAAAAACATAATCCCCTATTTTGGTTAAACCTATGATGTAGATATTAATTTCCCGAATATTCGATGTCTGTGTAAAAAAAAGATTTTGATACACAAAACTGTGGTAAGAAAATACAATATGATTAAGTATAAATTATACATATTATTACAATTCTTTTATATAAGTTTATTGGTGTCTAATTTGGCCAAGAACTTTTTAATTAGATGGTTGAATTTAAGTTCAGTTCAATTTAACCAGTTTCGTTGAACTTTGTGAGTTGTTGTTATTATTTTATGTTTGACTAGTTTATGATTAGTTAACAGTGACAAAAAATATAGGTAATTAATTCATGATGATTTCTGGGTATATATTTTTTTTTAGAAAAGGACATTCTGACAATCATCTGATTGGAGGTATGAACAAGTTTTCATAAATTCCTTTTTATGACATAATTAAAAATGCTTATTTATTGGATGCACATCGCAATGAAAAAAAAATTAACTATAGCGTCATTTTATTTAAAGTCTAGGTCGCCATCATTAAATGTGATAATTTTAAGACGTAGCTGTTACTTTGTAAATGTACAAACATTTTGCTCTTTAACTCATTCCAAATGAGAATTATTTATAAAATATAAGAATTTATAAGCTGTTGTTTTGTTTTTTTTTGTAGCTTATTGTTAATGTTGTTATGTGCGCTTTATTCATTTTAAATGTAAATAAAAATGTTTGCTTGGTTCTTTTAAGTAGTTTAATAAAAAGCCTTGGTATTCTTATAAAGCCGTCTCGCAAGTGGTATTCGAAATTATGTATTTAGAAAAATAAGTTATTCATAATTTTTAGAGGAAGTAGATGTATCTAATTGTAATTTCAAAAATGTTTTAATCGTGCAGCATATTTTTATAAGTTTTGGCAATTGATATTGTACTTATTTATTTGTAGCATAAGTGTTTTTTAAAGCCTGTACGATTAGTAATATCTTTGAGTTCATGTTTGAAATTGATTTCTACTAACAAATACCCTACCTGTGACCATTTCATTTAAGAGAGAAATAGAATGAGTAGGTTATCTACTGTTCTAATTTTACTATAACGAAATTGTAAAAAAGTTTCAAATGGCTTAACTTAGGTCACCTAGGAATTAAAAAGTATTGCGTTTAAAACTATAGACACGAATAATACCTAATGAGGGTTAAAACTGTACCAAATCTTTATGTAAAGGAGAAACAGATTCACTGACTGAATGTTAAGGTCATGAACGCAAATCAAAGGACTCAATCTAGAAGCTTGAAATTTGGAACAGGGGGTTAAAATTAGTAACCAAAAGAAGGGTTTTTAGAAATAATCTAAAATAAAATGTTACCTTAAATGCAGTTTGGGCTTATTGCAATTTTTTAAGTTAGAACCTTGAAAATTGGGCATGGTACAAAAAATTACATCTCATTACTTTTGGAAAATTCCGCCCTCAAAGAGGGGTAAAAAGTTGTTTTGTTCGTTTAATAATGTAAATTTTATCTTTTAAGGGGTAATGTTTTGAAGTGAAAATTAAACCTATTACATACCTACAACATTAAGTAAATAGGACTTTGCTATAACAGATATAACAGCGTGAGCTATGCCACGGGCCCAGTATGATTAATGAAATATATTTTCACTTTGTCTTCCTAGTTTTGTCCTTAATTAGTCTTCCTAAGTTAATTTTATAATTACTCCTTTATACCAACATGTATAACATCAATAATGTAGTATCGCGAACACCATTTTTAGTATTATATTGCGTTATTTGTAAAATTATATTGAAATAAAATGAACTAAATCACATAAATATCGTCTTTATTTTCTTTTACTTATCTACTGATTTATTTTATTTTATTTTTATTTGATTAATTTTAAGAAAACATACAGCTTTTTATTTAAACAGTAAAGATACCGGAAATATCGACCAACTGAATCATGCTTTGAAGTTTTTATTTTTATGTGATAGTTGGCAGACGAGCGGACGGATCACCTGATGTAAGCAATGGCCGCCGCCCATAGACACCTGCAATACCCTGTTAGCCGAAGCGTGGCTCTCCCGCTGTTAAGTCTTTGTTTAATAAAGTTCAATTATTATAAAAATAATATACAATGCTTTACTTTTATACTTTATTTCCTTGAATCAAAACATAAAACCCTCAAATTCATCAACGCTATCGTTTTCTTGCTCTTCTTTTTTATTATATCGCCTACGGAATCTTCTCTGAAAAAGGGTTAGGCGTAGTTGAGCTTAAAGAATCGTAAAATAAAATAAATTAATTACAAGCCTTATTCTTCTACAGGAACAGTCGACTCTAAAAATATGTATACACTTTAGGACCTTGTCTCAATACATATGTATAAGAAAGTAGAAGTCGTTCTTATAGATATGTATTGTGACAAGGTCCTAAAGTGTATACCTACATATTTTTGGAGTCGACTGTGCGTACAGTCACACATGGAAGTATACAAAACCGACAAATTTCTTCAATAGACTCTCATCTTCCTGTCATACACAATCGGTTGAATATCAAATGAGGAAAGACAGGTTGTGTTAGCCTGATGTGTAGCTGACTGTACTTACTGCTGCACAAATGATAAAATCAGCAAGTCGGAAATTGCTAAATTGAGAAAAAAAGTGCTCTGGTTTAGTAAAGTATGTTATAACTTATAATAAATTGAGACAACATCACATACATTGTCCTGGCCCCAAACTAAGGTTTTCCCTTGTACCTACTATTATTATTGTAATAGACCAACATACTGCTCTTATCGTAAGAGCGACATTATAAAGTAAGTTATACTCTGATTCATAGTCATGTAAGTAACTGACAGATGAAAATGACAAGTTTCTATGCATTTTGACATTTTGCATGTGTCAAATTGAGTGTTAATGTATGGGGATGACACATTGACATCTGTCAGTTTACTTTACATGATTATGAATCAGAGTATAGTTACAATATTTTATATTCAGCAGAGTGTATCTGTTAGCATTTACATCCCTTTAACCACTCAAATTCATCGAATTTTTTCGACTTCCAATACAAAATGGCCCTATCACGTGACGGACTTTGTTTTGTTATTTTTGTTATGCGAAAAGGGTTGGTAGAATTCGTGGTAAAAGGGTTGTAAATGTTCACAGATATACCCTGAGGGTCTAATTTGAAGTCGACGTTACGACCGAATCGGAGTTCCCCTCTCTTTCACACGCGCTGTACGCGCTTTTGTTTGAATGTGACAGGTAGGTATATTCTCATTCGTTACGGGACGTCTTCGTTATAAGCCACCTGGTTAAGGCAGTTGTCCCGCCGTCGACTAGCAACTAATGAGAGTCGAACAAAAATCAGTAGCAATCGTGTGCTAGCCTCTAGGCGGATGAATAAAAAATATGGATAAAAGGGTTATGGGACAACTCGGCCGAAAAAAACTCGCCCGTGAATTTCAAGATTTTTTTGGCTAGTTAAGTACTGTTACTGTTCTAACATAATTTTCGGGCGAATTTTTCCGTTATTTCGGGCGAGTTGTCCCATAACTATACCTATTCAAAACTATATATTTTTTTTTTATAAAGAATAGTCTTCCCCTTGGCTTCATTCTGAACTCCAGAGTTGAGAATTAGCAAACTTCTTTTTTTATATTATTACTAGTTGTTTATTTATTAATGGCTTTTACCACAAATATTAATTAAGTATAAGATTCCAAATTGAAACACTTATGCAATCCTTACCTTGTTTTTGTCCTGAAACAATGAGAATGATTCAATAAAATAGCTCGGGTATGGAGTTGGCAACATTTGCACTGGGTAAGTAGGTATAATATTTTATGTATGTACTAGTGGCCCGCCCTCACTTCGCTTCGGGACCGCAATTCAGAAACGAACCAATAGATGGCGTTGTGTCCAATTACATCGCGCAAGCGTTTCGTGTTTTCGGTTTACCTATAAGCCTTGTCGTTGTCTATAGAAGTTATCTCTTTATAAATAGTATAGAAGATAGATAGGTGAAAGTCGAGCATACACCTGACGGTAAGCGATTGCCGCCGCCCGCTTTCATTTTTTTTTACTTTTCAATATTCTTTATCAAACATAGTTTTTGTATAATACAGGCACACTATTACATGTATGTAGCGAAATAGTCACAAGTGCGCTGCCAACTTTAACCCCCTTTCCCCGAATGGGGCTCCCGGTACCCTCTCCCTCACTCACTCGACGAAACACAGCGCCGGCGCTGTTTCACGCCGGTCTTCTGTGAGGCTGCGGTATTTCCTCGCCCATTCATGCCAAAGCGTGGCTCTCCCGAAACAACCCTCACCCTAGAAAAGTCGTACGTAAATGATAAAAAAATCTTACCCATTTTGATCATCAGATCCATCTGCATTATCTTCATATCGATCTGTAACGTCATTGGAAGAATTCTGATCATCTCCACCTGTAGTCTCATTGGAAGCATTCTGAGTTACTACTGTAGTCGTATCATTAGGGTCCTGTGTGGTACTAGGAAGCGTCAATCGGAATCGAGTTGACATGCGGACCCTTCTGCGTCTGGTTCTAGCCGTTGGTAATGGTAATCGGGGTGCCATTATGATCTTTAAACAAATAAAAGCAAACGTGTGTTTGTTTAGTTATCATCATCATTTCAGCCAATAGACGACATAGGCCTCCCCCAAAGTTCTCCACACAGATAGATCCTGTGCCACCCGCATCTAAGGGACTCTCGCGACCTTCACCAGATCGTCGGTCCATCTGGTGGGAGGCCTGCCACGGCTGTGGCCTCCTGCACGCGGCCTCCACTCAAGGACCTTTTCCACCCCAACGGCCGTCTGTTCTCGCAATGTGCCCTGCCCATTGCCACTTCAGCCACGCAATTCTTTGGGCTATGTCCGTAACCTTAGATCTCCTGCGGATCTCATCATTTCTGACACGATCACGCAAGGAGATTCCGAGCATAGCCCTCTCCATTATTATTTTAGTTTGTTTAGTGTCTGGGTGTAATAATGTGTATTTTGTGTTTCTTCTGTTGTCTGATTACTGTAACACAAGTGCTTATGCACTTGTACAGATTCAGCTCAATGTAGCAGATGTTTTGTGAGTTTATTTAAATATTCTTATCGGCAATAAATAAGACTCTGGCACAAACCTTGTTACTTTCACCTTTGTTATCCAAATATAATTTGTTCAAATAGAAAATCCTCTCCACCATGTCGTGGGCGTCAACATTGGCTGCCAAGACTTTTTCGTAAATGACCAGAAACCATAGGAAGTGCGTCCTTGGTTTTAGTTTTTTCATAATAGCATACAATGATTCCATTTTGACGTTAACTTGCATCAGAGCTCCGTAGAACACGCCTATGTTGAATGAAACGTCGTCACCGAAATGTTTTCTGAATCTTTTTGTATCTTGCATTCGGTACCTAAAAAAAACGAATAAGTGCAAGTCAAGCTCACCCACAGAGTGTTTCAGCACCTCATCATTATTTCAGCCAATAGACGTCCACTGCTGGACATAGGCCGCAACCAATGTTTTCCACACTGATCGATCATGTGGCTCCTGCATTCAAGCGACTCCCGGGATCTTCACGAAATCGTCGGTCCACCTTGTGGGGGGACAAAACTGCGGCCGACTATTCTCCTCGTAATACCCTGCACATTGCCTATTTTTCCATACGAACGTAGCATCCTTTATTCTAATTAGCTGCCTCAATGGCGCAGTGACGTAGTGGCGTAGCCATACCTTCGAAATGCGTATGCGATAGTATTGGCTGCACTTGAGGTCGCGAGTTTTCGATTGTATTTACTTGTTTTTATTTTCTGTTATGAAATTATATGTCAGTATTAGCCCGAAAGGTTGTAAAAATAATAAAGGGCAGCCAAAACCCACGCCACACCACTGGTTGACACGCGATTGTCGCCATTCGTCACCAACTGTGTCATCACCGACCGTCACCGCTTCTCACTGACCGTCGCATGCCGTTTATCACCGTCACGCTGTGACTTGCCTGCAAACTACGGACTGCTAAGTAGTAGAACTCCCCTGCCGAGGTCTGTTTTTCCCTTCCATTATAACTTGGACATATTTAAAGCAAGAGTGAACAGGCATCTTCTAGGCAAACGCGTGTCATCCTAGACCTCATCGTCACTTTCCATCAGGTGCGATTGTGGTCAAGCGTTGGCCTATCTTCTATACTATTTATAAAGAGATAACTTCTATAGTCAACGACAAGGCTTATACGTAAACCGAAAACACGAAACGCTTGCACGATGTAATTTAGCACAGCGCCATCTATTGGTTCATTTCTGAAATTACGGTCCCGAAGCGAAGTGAGGGCGGGCTAGCTAGTAGTTTAATAAAAACAAACTTGCTTGTATTGTAATTACCTGGTAGCATAAATCGATTGCTGCATCATTCTCATGGCCACATCCTTTGTATCGGCAGCATGTTTGAAGCGACTGTTTTGGTGAATCGCTTCTCCTTTCCTACGAGGATTTGTTGTAAATAACGCTGTTTAGCTTTATCGATCAACTTTTTAACGTTGTATACGTCTAAAACGTTAATGTCCAGGTTTTCTTCGGATTTTGGGTCTTTGCCTTGGAGATAGTTGAACAAAGCCCCGGTATAATCTTTCTTGTCCAAAAATTTTGTGAGGAGGGCATCCATTTCGGCAGCCCTTAGTATAGGAACGCCTCGCAGATTGGAGGGCTCAACTAGACCACCTGAATATAATAGAATAAACATTTTATTAGTTTTCTTCTTAAAATTTAAAACAAAATGTGCAACTGTGATTCAGTTAGTCTGGTTCCCCTGTCTAAGAGTTGCGAAGGTCAGATGGCAGTCTGTCTCCCCAAATCCTGGAGGTCATGTTCTGAGAGAATCAAATCAAATCAAATATATTTATTGACTTAAATACAACAATTACATTTGTATACTTAACTAACCTATAAATAACATGCCTTGAGGGGGCTACTATAATTCATTCATTCATTCTACTCGCAACACTTGTACGGCGCAAGCGATAGAATAACTTTTGATGCAACTACCACGCTTACGCTTCGGCATGAACGGGCCGGCTCGACCGGAGTGAATACCACGGCCTCACAGAAGACCGGCGTGAAGCAGTGCTTGCGCTGTGTTTCGTCGAGTGAGTGAGGGTACCGGAGGCCCAACTGGGGGGAAAGAGGGTTGAAGGTTTGCGCACCTGTGACTCTACTGGTGTTGCAGGTGTCTATGGGCGGCAGCAATCGCTTACCATCAGGTGATCCGTCTGTTCGTCTGCCAACTATCACATAGGTAATAAAACTGGGAATTTACACACTAAGAAGAATAGATCCAGAATACTTACAATATAAGAAGAAAAAAAGTACTTTTAACATTTCTATAACTGCATTAACTATTAACTGAAATTTCAATAAAACTTAAAACTTAATGCCGTGGATAAGGTTTAAACCTTTATGGGGCTTTGTCGATGTAGCAGACACCATAATAAGAACCTAATGTGCTGGAGGTAAGGTCCAAAACCAATTAACTGTATTTATACCTACTGCCCATTCAGGGGTTAATGAAATTGTGATTTAATTAAGAATATGCAGTTATAAAAACTAATTTGCCTAATAAACAGCTTGAGTATAATTATTGTGTCTAAAGGGTCCCGTATGTAGAGAACGTTACCGTGCTTGTGATAATAATTATCGAAAATAGATAGATAGATAGATATTCTTTATTGCACAGAAATAGAATACATGAGTGAAGCAACAGCTATAGACAGTACAATAAGGCGGTCTTATCGCTTGTAGCGATTTCTTTCAGACAACCTTTAGGTAGAGGAGAGAAAACAGCGTGTTGGCAATGGGGGTAAGGCAGTGCAAATAGATTGCTGAATGAAAATAAGAAGTACAAATACCTATAATTATACATGACATACTTAAATAATAATAAGATACATATACATGCACCTTTTTTAGCCGTATTATAAATAGGTAGGTACTCGTACACTTCTTGAGGGCATCATATTGATGAAAACAAATATTTTTCCCCGAGTTCGAGTATATGATCACCAATCCGCATTAGGCAAGCGTAGTGATTAAGCCTAGTCTCATCATAGTAGCGATGACTTGATTTCTATGATGGAGGTCTTTGTCCTGCAGTGGGACTGTATACAGGGTGTATCTGTAAACATTTACATTCCTTTAACCACGTGTTCTTTCAACAATTCTGAACAACATTTGTTCAACAACTTTTCAAAATTCTTCGAAAAAATTTTCGACTCCCCATACAATATGACCAAGTCACGTGACCGACTTTGTATGGTTTTTTTTATGCGAATTTTCAAAAGTCATAGCACAAAATTTGTTAAGAATGGTTGGTAGAACACGTGGTTAAAGGGATGTAAATGTTCACAAATATACCCTGTATAGCCTGATACTATAATTTAATATACCTACACCGTGCTTTTTTAACCGTCGTTCACACTTCTCGAGGGCGTTATACTGATGGAAACAAACATTTTTCTCCAAGGAAGATAGGATCAAATCTCAAAAAAAAAAATTGCAATCCCATACATTGACCGTTTTTTTTTCGACTCTCTATACAAAATGAACAAGTAAAAAACTACATTTAAAATAAACTAAATGAACTAAATTGAGACATACATTGTCCTTGTCCTGTCCCAAACTAAAGTTTTCCCTTGTGCTATAAAACTACTGAACGGATTTGAATGAAATGGTATACAGATGGTCTAGATCCTGAGAAAGGATACTTTTTATTGCGAAAAGAGGGTTGTAAGGGGGGTGAAAATTATTAAATAATTAAAAATACTACCCAAAGATACGTTTGTTCGTTCCACGCGGACGAAGTCGCGGGCGGCCGCCAGTAAAAAATAAAAATGCCAGGTTTATTTGCGTTTATTAAGTCCATAGCCTTAGTTCGGTTTTTTTGAGGAAGGTGATGTGGCATTGGGTTTTAGCGTGGTCGTGGTCCCAAGTGCCTTCTGATATTTCCCGTCGATCGTTACCAACACCCACCACAAGTACATGAAATCCTCGTACATCTTGAATGAATAAAATAAATAATATAGAAGTTATCTCTTATAATATATATATATATTTATAAATATATATTTCCTGACGGCTACGACTTAGGGACCTTCAAGAACGAGCGTACTCCTTCTTAAAAGGCCGGCAACGCATCAGCGACCTCTGATCTCGCAGATGTTCATGGGCGGCGGTGATTACTTACCAGCAGGTGACCCGCTTGGGTCGTTTGCCGCCTCTAGTATAAAAAATAATAATAATAATACTATTATAAAGAGATAACTTCTATAGACAACGACAAGGCTTATAGGTAAACCGAAAACACGAAACGCTTTCGCGATGTAATTGGACACAGCGCCATCTATTGGTTCATTTCTGAATTACGTTCCCGAAGCGAAGTGAGGACGGGCCACTAGTAAATTAATAAATGCGCCAGACAATCACACCAATCAACTGGTATCAAACTAGGGCAACCCCTGTACTATGAGTATCAGGTGACGATAATTAACTGGGGGCTTCAACCCTGAACACCCAGACCCAAGAAAATTTAGAAAAGGTTTTTTCCTAAATTGACTTGACCGGGAATAGAACCCAGGACTTTTCGCGCTTCGGGCAACACCAGTGGTGTCACAAGCGCGCTACGTACTTTAACCCCCCTTCCCCTGGATTTGGCTTCCAATACCCTCACTCACGCAGCGAAACACAGCGCATGCACTGCTTCACTATCATCTATCTCATCATCATCTGCCCACATCCACTCACTGGTGAGTATAGGCCTCTTTATCACGCCACTCCCTACGGTCCCCCGCCAGCCTCATCCATTGTTTCCCCGCTACCATTACAATATCATCGGACCAACGGGCTTAGTCTTCCTACATGACGTCATCCCAATCTTGGCTGCCATTCGGTAGCTATATAGTCCACCTATCCTTGCCAGTTAAATTAGTGTTAAGAGCGGAGATGGGCAGGACACAACACATTTGATTACAGACAAATCTTCTTCTATACTATTTACAAAGAGATAACTTCTATAGACAACGACAAGGCTTATAGGTAAACCGAAAACACGAAACGCTTGCGCGATGTAATTGGACAGAGCGCCATCTATTGGTTCATTTCTGAATTACGGTCCCGAAGCGAAGTGAGGGCGGGCCACTATTACCTATATAAGCATTAATTATAAAGCACAAGCTTGTACTTGTGTTTGTTGGACCTCAGTTCTACAGTACGCCATACCTATAGCGGATTTTTCACATGCGATAGTCACAAAATACATATTGACACAGAAGGCTGACTGCCCACTAAGAGCGAAAAATATGTCATGTACTCACGCATGCGCACTAACGGGCAAAAACGCCTTTTCGACCACATTCATCCTAACTTATGACATAAGATTGTCAAACTGTCGAGGTCTATGGTAGAGGCCGCGCGCTTATGTACTCATGCCGGGCAACAACCCTAGCATATGTCAACGAACTCTTCTAAATTCAAAATCAGGCTGAGTCTACCTTCTGTGTGTAATTATTTTGTGACTCTACTAACAAAAAAATTGGTGAAGTAAGGTAAGAGCAGCAGTGACTAGCAAAAAAATCTTGAAATAGGCGTGACGACTGGTCCTAAAATTTTATAAAATTGTTTGATATTATGATAGATTTGAATTCGAAAATAACTCTGTGCTAGTTAAAATTTAAAAAATATTTCGGGTATCTGTCTGTATGATCGTCGAAATGTGGACGTCAAAAGTACGATTTTAAAGTGTTAAAATATCCAAAAATCCGGTTATCATTGGATAGCCCATCAAATTTGGAGTAACATTGGTAATGAAAGTAGTTGTCTACACGCAACATTTCACAAAGCTATCATACAAAATGCATACGTCACGCGTAGAAAATACAATTCGGTGATGTCACGGATATGTAGCGATTTTATATGGAGCGTTTTTGATCAAGTTCAAAACTGTGTGAACGTTTTTAAGATATCAAAGTAATTTTTTACCAATGTTTTGTGATTGAGAAATCTTAAGATGGCATAATAAATTAAAAATAATTCGTCTTCCCTATTCTCGTGCGAGTTTTTTCGGGCGAAAACTCGCCCCAACCTAAAAAATCGGGACATGATTTTTACACAGAACCCATAGATGGCGCTGGATGTCGATTACATCGCGCAAGTGTTTAGTTTTTCAGTTTTGTTGTCTATAAGTTAGAATGTATCTCTTTATAGAATTGTTATATAGATAATAGTATAGATAGATAAAAGAAGATAAAAGATTAATATACCTTTATGACTTTAAGGTGCATATTCATGGCACGGTCCAGCCATACATCCATATGTCTGTTTTGGCTTTTTATTGTTATGTTTGAGAACAAGTCCATAATTTTTCTCCACAGTATTCTGAGTCTCCTATAAAGAAAAATCCAGGACTGTGTATTGTACTTATTGCATATTGGAACGTGCCGAAATGTCAAGCAGTAAGTACAGACAGCCACACATGGTTACCACAAATTGCCAATCATCATTAATTCATATTCAACCTAATGTGTTTAAAAGTAAGATGAGAGTTGATTGAAGAAATTTTACAGTTTTGTACATCAGAGAGGATAGTTAAATGCAACGCAACGTGAGCGCCCGTTGGGGTTGCCAACCATACTGTTTTAAACAGTAATACTGTTTTTCACTAAATATACGTTAGGTTTTTTTCTTTTATATTGAGGGCAATCAAGATAACCTCACTCCGCCTGATGGTAAGCGGAAGTTAGATCCAAATATGAGGTTGACAGGCAAAAAATAACAAACAATGTACCTATTGCGTCTGTCATCCTCACCTTGAAGGCCTGCTGAGATGCCGTTTCACGCCCCGCCTAAAACCCCAGGATTGTAAGAAGGAGGAAAGACATGAATGGGCATTCCACGACTTGATAGGTTCAGCTCGGGGTAGGTTGAATATCAATTGAGGATATTAGACAGGTTGTGGTAACCTGATGGTCCCACCTCAGCTGGTCCCACTAAAAACGAGCGTTACGGCCTATGGCCGTCCGTAGCATAAGATACCACCTTCTCCTTTCTACCACCGGACAATGCGGAAGACGAAAGGAATCCACCCTTACACTGTGAAAGTTCCACCAGCTCATACTAAGCGTTTCGCTTCTTCTTTCTTGGTACGAACTGCTAATGAATGGAACAACTTGCCGGCTTCTGTATTTCCAGAGAGCTACAATTTGGGTGTCTTTAAGTCGAGAGTGAATAGGCTTCTTTTGGGAAAGCACGCTACATCTTAGACCTCATTGTCACTCTGCGTTAGGTGAGGATGAGGCCAAGTGCAAACCCATCTTATATAAAAACATAAGCTGAGTGAGGGCCATTTATGCTGGATGCCTCAACACAACACAGTTAAACACACGGCACTGCTGGCCAATGGAGACGGAGAGTTATTTTTTGTTATTTTTGTTTTGTTACTTTTTCTTTTTGTTTAGTGTTCTGTATTTTCTTGTGCTTGTGTCAATTGTCTGTAGTATATATGTGTTGTGGTGTCCAGAGTAATAAATGTTTTTCTTTCTGATGTGTGGATGACTGTACATACGATAGAGGGAGCTCTTTAATTTTTGTATAAATTGCTTACGATACGCATACGCTACGATTTCTCTGCAAAGATCGTGACGATCCGTTAAGCGCAATGTTGGAGCGCGCGTTGAGTCGTAAGGGGTTCGATTCCCGTACCAACACAAATGATGTTGATGAAACAGATATTTGTGTTGGGTCTGGGTGTTTGTAGTTCCTGTGTTGTGTTTGGTTTCCATAGCACAAGGGAAAACCTTAGTTTGGGACCAGTAGGCTTAACATGCGCACCGCGATAAAATTTCGTCGACTCTCGTTCGCGAGAGCGCATCCTTCTATCCCGCTCATCGCTCAGTCAGGTGAGCGAGAAGCAACTTGCGCCGACTCAATGCGAGTGTCGACAAGTTATCTCGCGGCGCGCATGTTAGCCCGGCAGGATTAATGTATGTGATGTTTCTCAATGTATTTATGTATGTATGTATGTATCATGCTCAGCCTTCTGTACCTGTAGATGTAGGCCACACGATACCCGGTATCTTCCTTGCTAAAGGCATCTTGTTGTTCGAGCTGGCGTATTTTGTGACGAGCCATGTATATCGTCTGGAGGCTAAGGTCCATAGCCTTTGTTTTCATGAGATGTCTGCTGGCCTTATACCACTGCCAATAGCCGGTGTACGGAATAGCTTGACGTCTCGCATCCTGTATAATAACAATAAAAACAGATGTACAAAAAAAAAATTACGGCATAGACTTGGGGGACTTTGTTTTGTTTTGTTTTTTTTTTATGGCTGAAGTAGGAAGACGAGCATGCGGCCTATCTGATGGTAAATAGTAACCGCCGCTCATAGACAACAACAATGCCGAGGCACAGTCATGCCGCTGCCTTCCGGATCATCGAGAAAAGAGCGTACTCCTTTCTTGGAAGGGTGGCAACGCAACAGCGAATTCTGATCTCTAATGTCATAAGCGGCGGTAATTGCTTATTATCAGGTAACCCGCCTGATTGTTTGTCACCAATAAAATAAAAAAATACTCAGTATGGTAAACACAAGGAGAGTCCGCGTTGCAGTTACAACGGACGCGATGACATGCATCACATCACGTCACGTCAGATATAGTACAATATTACTGGTGAAAATAGCAAGCTCTGTTTGACGCCTATTTTCTGTGGGCTTATCATGCGGTCAAGCCGGTCCTTTCATGCCGAGGCATGGCTCTCCGACGGTGACGTGCCGTGGACTTCAAAATGATGAAACCGATAGTGTCATTCAGTTGACACCCAGCGCCATCTATTTGCGAAAAGTAAAGAATGGATTGAAGTGAGGGCAGACCACTCGCACCCAAAAGAGGCAGTCGAGCGGCTACGGAAGGAAGATCCTCTCGCTAACGCTCGAAGAAGGGCATAGAGGGGTAGAAGACGCCCAACAGATGCGCGTCTCCCTCTATTCCGAGGAAGAGACCGCCCGTACGGGGGTACCAGCGCCGGCATTGCTGCACAGGCCTCTGCTTTAAACCTAGTATAAGGCCCAGACAGCAGTCACAATAAGAAAACCATTGATTTTGCCCTTTAAAGGGCTTTTGGGCCTTACGACCTTAATCTGGTAGGGACAGCTAGGCTCTCCTGCCTGTCCCTATGCCCCTCCCAGTTTAACTGGGGGAGGCAATATAGGACCCGTAGTCTAAGCGGGTCTTCCACCTGGCGTGGGTGGTAAAGTTAGGTTCTTCAACCAGTAGTCACTCCTCTTCACTCTGGCGATGAGGGAGCGTCGCTGGCGTTTAGTATGAATTAGGAGGCATTCCCCAGCGATAACAACAATAAAAAAGAGAAAGAGAGATAAATAAATTAACAAATAAGTACTTACTTACAAGAAGAGAATCAAGAAAGGGTCAAGAAGGATCTTGGTCACCTTCAAAGGCCGGAGTGGCAAGAGGTGGCTGAGAATAGAGCGGAGTGGCGAATTCTCATGTCAGAGGCCAAGATCCACTTCGGGTCGCTGAGCCAGCGTAGTAAGTAAGTACTTACAGTCAGCCACACGTCATGTTAACACAACCTGTCAAATTTCCTCAATTGATATTCAAGCTATTGTGTATGACATAAAGATGAGAGCCGATTGAAGAAATTTGACAGTTTTGTATACTTTATGTGTAGCCATACATCACACAGATACGTACTGGATTTAATTGAGTAACGTTGCTGGCCAATACGCTAGTGTTCCCATTTATTTCTGCCTCAAATATTTCCATTTTTTTTTGTAGTTTGTCCAAATCTAGCTTATCAATATCTATGTTGACATGTTTGATCCCATCGGCCTCCACTCCAGAGACAGGAGGGAACAGATCTTCGATGTTCGGGAATTCCTTCTCATCTTCTGTGCTTGACTGGTGAAACGTTAATGTAACTACTGAAAGTAATAAGTACTGCGATTGTATCAATTTGTATAATGTCTGCCTCGGTGGCGCAGTGGGTCAGACCACAAAATAATTACACACAGAAGGTAGACTCAGCCTGATTTTGAATTTAGAAGAGTTCGTTGACATATGCTAGGGTTGTTGCCCGGCATGAGTACATGAGCGCGCGGCCTCTACCACAGACCGTCGACAGTTCGACAATCTTGTCATAAGTTAGGATGAATGTGGTCGAAAGGGCGTTTTTGCTCGTTAGTGCGCATGCGTGAGTACATGACATATTTTTACCTCTTAGTGGGCAGTCTTCTGTGTCAATATGTATTTTGTGGTCGGACTTTAAAGCGAAGTGCTTGGGGTCCCGGTCTATCCCCGGGTCGGGCCAAAATTGTACCTGAGTTTTCCTGTTCAGAAATTCTCAGTGTCAGCCGAAGTCTATAAGTTGGCGGTCTTGTACCCCCGTGCCTCGCAAAGCACGTTAAGTGGCTATACGAATGAAACTAGCGCCGCCAACCTATTTACACTGATTGTGGCGAAAATACGATATTTTTTAATAAAGCAAAATATTACAGACTTACTTCGATAAAAGTAAATTGATTTTTTTAAGATGCAGTACAATATAATATAATAAAAGTGGCCGTTTTTAGCAATAATTAACACTATTGTTACTTGTCGCGTGTTAGAAATATTGCATTGCATCTTGAAAAATCCAATTTACTTGGATCTAAGTCTGTAATGTTTTATTTTCTTTAAAAATATCATATTTTTGCCACAATCAGTGTAAATAGGTTGGCGGCGCTAGTTTCATTCGTATAGCCCCTTAAGCTTTTGGTCCTGCGCCCAATCCTTCTTCGGTCGTGTCACACTGGTGTCCCATCGAAATATAAGGGTAAATGATATAGAGAATGAAATAGAGAGTGCACCTGTGTTTCCGCAAACACTTGTGCACTATTAATGTCCTGCGTCGATGTCTGATCGTTGAGATTGGGCGTCATAACCGTATTATAGGTTAGGAGGACACACACATTCCTATGTATAATATGGCTGTACTCAATAGATGAATAACATAAATTAATACAAGGTACAGTCGAGGTCAAAAATATGTTTACACTTTAGGACCTTTTCACAGTACACATGTATGAGAAAAAGTATGTTTCGAATTTTTCCAACATAGCTCGGGTTTGTGATCACCAATCTGCAATAGGCAAGCGTGGTGATTAAGCCTAATCCTATCATAGTAATGATAACTTGATTTCTATGATGGAGGCCTTTGCCCTGCAGTGGGACAGTATATAGGCTGATACTTTGCGCTGCCAACCTCTCACCCTCGACGTTACTCTCAAACACAGCGCGGGCGCTGACTTCTAGATCATACTTAAATAGGTATGTATACATATTACATATTATGCATACATAATATATTATACCTACTTACCCAGTGCAAATGTTGTCAACTCCATACCCGAGCTATTTTATTAAATCATTTTCATTGTTTCATAACAAAAACAATGTAATGATTGCATAAGTATTTCAATTTGGAATCTTATACTTAATTAATATTTGTGGTAAAAGCCATTAATTTAAGAACTACCTGCTAGTAATAAAATATCAATTTGTTTTTGATGCCCACTTAAACTGAAATCTTTTTAGGGTACCGGAGTATACAAGGAACTTAAATACTCAAATATAATTATTAAAACGGGAATAGGCTACTTGACAAAATTTGGGAATTCGTTTAAAATTATAGATTGGTATCCATTCTACCGCGACGTTTATTTTTAAGTCCTACATCATGGAATGGTACTTACTACCTACAAATATAAATAACTATTTTACTCTTAAATTTTTACATAAGCGTGCAAACATTTCGTCTGTCCGAAGCTTAGCTCGATATTCTTAAGACGAAAAAGCTGTAATTTGGCATTAACATTGAGTCTTAATTTATTTACATTTATTTGAATTCTTAAAATAGTTAAAAAGTATTTGATCTGATCATTCGGCCCAGAAATAAAATATGACATCCGGAAGCGTACAGCTGCTCTATCGACAAACGCGTCAACCGACTGGCGGAAAATGTTTACGTCAGTGCGTCGGTTGAAGGGAGGGATCAGTTCGTTTCAAGAAGTCGTCTAGTGCGGACGTCTCCGATCAAAATATAAAATGTACAAAAGTGTTATTGCTTTGTGTATCTCCTGTCATATCGCCTGGAGTTGCCTAAATATGTAGAGCAATTATGTATGTGTCATATATGTATATGTACATACACATATGTGTGTTTTGTACATACAGGGTGGAAAAAAGCATTAAGTGAACGTTTTTTACTTCAAGGAAACCCAATACTTGTATTTTTAAAGAAGTAAAACTGAATTTAGTTTTTTTTTAATGTTCGAGATTTGAACTGCAAAAAGCTCTCTGTTTTGTTCCACCAATCGATCTGGTCTTTATTGAAGTTTAAGGAAAAATACTAAATGATTCGGACGTGTAATTTGAAAACAGTAGGTTTAATAGCAGATAATAAGTAAGTATGTTGCAGTTTTTTTGAGCTTTTTCAAAAAACATTCTTAAAGATGTAAATCTCTAGTACAGATACAGATAGCGATTTGCAACCCCAAAAGTTATAACAGTTGTAGAAACCCATTAGTCCACAAATGCATGTGCAAAGTCATTAGTTCTATTGTCATCTTTCTGCCGTAAGATTTCCTTGGCAGCTTTATCGTTCTGCTCAATCAAATCAATTAGGAGCTCAATTTCAAACCTGAAAAAGAAATAAAATTATCTGTTGACTAGTGAACAAACTTCGTTTTGAAACCTTTGGTTCCACTCCGCTTCAAAAGATGGCGCTAGGTGTTGAATGCATCGATAGATAACGTTTATTGGCCACAAAAATAACACAATAATTTCAGTATAAATAGTTTACATCGCGAGTTTAATAGATTGCATCGCGCTAGAGTTTCGCTTTTTCGATTAGTAGGTATATAATATTGGTCAATGTCGAATGTATCTATTTATAGTGGCCCAATTTTTCGTTTCGATACATAACTTATACCAATAGATGGCGCTGGAAGTTGATTAAAACACACCACTAACCTGAGACCGCAAGCGCATCCATCGCTTTAAACTGCGATCAACTACCCACTGTGCCACTAAAGCAGTCAATAGTTGTCTGTTTTATTAACGGTAGCTCAAAGGCATGGTAAAGAGAGGAGGAATACTTAGGTAACCAAAAGAGTGATGGATATGTAAATGAGTGGATGAACAGAGGACGGCCGAAAAAGAGATGGGTGGATTGTGTGAAAAATTAAATAACTGAAGTGGGTGGATAATACGATGACGAATGGAAGAAGAACAGAATGCGCTGACTCCGGAAGATGATGATTGGAGTACACCACCACAGATTACCACAACTTGTCAAATTTCTTCAATTGATATTCAACTGAATGTGTTGATGAGAGTCGTTAAATGATTTGACTGTTTTGTATACTTAGATGTGTGGATGTACGTTCATTATATTGATTTTTGTGGCGGTTTTGGATGAGACATTTGTACTAACCATTTATTGTTCAATCTTTCTTCAGCGTGCAACATGGATATGATTTCATATTTGGTGACGCCGTTTTTATATCTCAAATAGCAAGGGTGAATAGATCTGCAATCAAATCAAATGATTACCTAGTCTTCAATAAGTGCAATATTGTATAATAATAGGTAGGTACTAGTGGTCCCTTACCTACTTTGTTTCGGGACCCATCTTGCCCCTATTACCTAGTTCCAAAACATACCAATAGATGGCGCCGAGTGTCGATTACGTCGCGCGTGTGTTTCGCGTTTCGATTTACTTATAAGCCTCGTCGTTGTATTTAGAAGTCCAAATATCCAAATATGAGGTTGACAGGCACAAAAGAACAGACTAAGTACCAATTTTTTTTTATGTGATAGGTAGCAGACGAGCAGGCGGATCACCTGATGGTAAGCAATTGCCGCCGCCCATGAACACATGCAACAAGTGCGCTGCTAACCGCTGCTAATATAATTTGAGTCGCAAGTGCGCTGCCAACCTTTAACCCTCTTTCCCACCAATTGGGCCTCCGGTGCCCTCACTCTACTAACTCGATTGCCGCATCTAGTAAAAAAAAAACAGACAGACCTATAAGCGAAAGCATGAAAATCTTTACACCCCACATCCACTCGGCTGAAGAGGAATCCCATCTTATACAGCACGTGCTTCCTGTACTTCTCCCGCAAGATCTGCATTATCACCATCCTGTTCCTTGTCTGGTATATGGCGTGCTGGATCAAGTGGAACATCCTCATCCGGAGGCTGAACATGTCCCGGTCCCAATTGCCTCTGACGGGGCGGCCGGGGAGTCGCCACCTGTTACCTGACGGACTATGGTTTAGGGACCTTCAAGAAGAGAGCGTACTCCATCATAAAAGGCCGGCAACGCATTAGCGACTTCTGATCTCGCAGATGTTCATGGGCGGTGGTAATTACTTACCAGATTGTGACCCACTTGCTCGATTGCCGCATATAGTATAAAAGACAGACCTGTAAGCGAAAGCATGGAAATCTTTACACCCCACATCCACTCGGCTGAAGAGGAATCCCATCTTATACAGCACGTGCTTCCTGTACTTCTCCCGCAAGATCTGCATTATCACCATCCTGTTCCTTGTCTGGTATATGGCGTGCTGGATCAAGTGGAACATCCTCATGCGGAGGCTGAACATGTCCCGGTCCCAATTGCCTCTGACGGGGCGGCCGGGGGGGCGCCACCTGTTACCTGACGACTATGGTTTAGGGACCTTCAAGAAGAGAGCGTACTCCATCATAAAAGGCCGGCAACGCATTAGCGACTTCTGATCTCGCAGATGTTCATGGGCGGTGGTAATTACTTACCAGATTGTGACCCACTTGCTCGATTGCCGCATATAGTATAAAAGACAGACCTGTAAGCGAAAGCATGGAAATCTTTACACCCCACATCCACTCGGCTGAAGAGGAATCCCATCTTATACAGCACGTGCTTCCTGTACTTCTCCCGCAAGATCTGCATTATCACCATCCTGTTCCTTGTCTGGTATATGGCGTGCTGGATCAAGTGGAACATCCTCATGCGGAGGCTGAACATGTCCCGGTCCAATTGCCCTCTGACGGGGCGGCCGGGGGGGCTCCACCTGGGCAGCGGTGGTTCCGTCGTGGTGCTGGTGGTGCCGTACCAGCGCCGACCACTCCCTGGCAACGTCTTGTTTATGTTGAGTTGGAGGAGGTGGTCTGTTATATCCATTTCTGAAAAGTGGGTACTTACGGAATAACAGTGAGCAAACAATAGGTTATTCTTTGGGATCTAACTTTTGTGGCGGATTAGAATGTTCAACATTCCAGATTATATGAAAAGTTTTATTCATAAACTAGTGGCCCGCCCCCCTTCGATTCGGGCCGGAATTCCGAAATGAACCAATAGATGGCGCTGTGTATATTAACATGCGCAAGCGTTCGTGTTTTTCGGTTTACCTTTAAGCCTTGTACGTGTCTCTTGAAGTGATCTCTTTATAATTAGTATAGATAAAGATGATTTGTTATAAGAAGTTATATTTTTTTATTAGTTTATTATTCATTATTATATTATTAGTTCAAATATTGATAATAGAGTGTAATTGGTACATAAAACATTTACAACCCTTTTTATGTTTATGTCTTCAGCCAACCATCCTGAACAATATTTAGACTTTAGATTCGTCGAAAAATTAATTAGAATAGTAAAGAAGGTAATTATAGATATAGGTCCTAATAGCACAAACCATCAAATAACTCCTCAAAATCCTCTACAATACTGGCATTCTTCCCCAATGCATTTTTCTTTTTTTTGAGCCTATCAAAGACCACATTGGATTTAAACTTCCATCACGTAATCTTTAAAGAACCAGGTTTTCCTTGTAGAGTTTTCGCTTCTACGGGTTATGTTAAGCTGTTTATAAAATTCTTCACGATTTTTGTAGCTGAACTTAGATATTTTTTGCCATTCTTCCTTTGTGAAGTTTTCGCTTCCGCGATTAGCATGTAGATTTTTATAAAGTTCTTCAGGATTTTTATAGCTGAGTTTGGGTAGTTTTTTATTTCTTTTAGTATCATTTTTTGGCGAAAATACAACACCCATCGCGATTGTTATCAGTGAAATAACCACTGAAAAAAATAAGGTTATTTATTTTGCCGTGTCCATAAGAAGTAAAGACGTAGTAGGTATCTAGATAATAGTTTCGAAAATAGTAAGAAAACACGCATTTGCCAATATTTTTGTAATTTCATTGAATCCGGAACTCAAAAACTCTCGCTGTTAAAAACAAGTAATCTACTTCAAACTACGATGTAAAAATACAAAATTGTTTTTCCTTGGTTTAATGGTAAAGGTAGATACGTTTTCTTTCGTTGTGGCGGCAGTATTATTCAAATGTCAAATGAGAATTGATTTGAAAAATGTTAGGACACCAGCTGATACGTCATAACGTTCCATAAAACTTAGATTGTCATGTGTGTCGTAAGTTGAAAGTAGTATGTAAATTAAAGGTAGTAAAGTACGTTACTTACAAACTATGACCTTTATTAACATTGTCTGTGATTCATTTCAATATTTTATAGATTTATGTTACTGTGGTATACAATACCGTTACTGAAATATAAAAAAAAACAAAGTCAAACTTGGTGAATCAGACACACTGTGATTGTCCACTGGTGGGCGTCAATCGTGTACCATCAGGTGATTCCTTCTTGGTAGTCTCCTTATAAGTAATCTTAGGCCTATTAGGCCTATAAGTAGTACTTAGGCCTTTGCATCTTAGCAAATGATATACGTACGTCGCATCTGAAGTAGGTACACCACAACTTCGCTCGTGGCTGTACCACAGATTATCAATTTGCCCGCATTTGCGGCAAGCGAAACAAGTGTCGACGGCAGGGGGTTTCCAGCATGACGTCTAGCTCGCTTTGGTGCATGTATCTACGTCAAACCAGGCTTGATCGTGTTGGGCTATGACTTCAGTTCAAGGAAGATACTGTCTGAACTTCAGACAGTATCTTAACTTATAGTATCTTCTTAGTAAACTGTTTATTGCTGTTGTATCACTCATGTATTCTGTTTCTGTGCAATAAAGAATATCTATCTATCTTCCTCCAGCTGAGGCGCTCAGCCGCAAGCTCCTCCCACCTCAGTCACCTATCACAAAATAAAATAGAGTAAATTATGTGATAATTACCTGTTTTACTTCTTTTAAAAACCATTCAATCACATAATATGGGTATTTCGTAGATAATTTTTCCCTTGAATCTAAAGTACCCAATTTAATTACTCGTGAAACCATATTTTCGCATCGTAAATTACGATAATTGGAATATATCAATATAGTTAGATAAAATTTACAAAGGAAATAAAAATAATAATTTGAATAAAAGTTGTGAGAAAGACGGTTCTGGTTTTAAAACTTCTTACTTTAAAAAAAGTATTTTGGAAACTGTAAAAATGTTACATGGAGTCATTATGTTGTTATGTGCGTATACTTTTAATGACAATAAATCTATCTCAGTTTAGCGTGCGATTCCCAGTTGGATGATTCAGGATTTCGGGAGTCTGGTAACTACAATGAAGCGACTGTTGTTTGATTTTCTCAAACCTTAGACAGGGGAACCAATCCAATAGAATTATGGTTACACGTTTCACTATCCGAAAAGTGCAGGTTTCCTAACGATGTTTTCCCTCATCACCGAGATAATGGTACAAATACGCACATAGATTTGGAAAATCCTGTATCAAACAGAAGACACTTAGTGTCCTTAAGTGTTTTTTTTTATCCCGAGAAATTCTTCGATAGATTGGTCGCAAATGCAAAAATATTTTTTTCCTTAAGGAACATAAGTTGTAATCCCACAAAAATATAGCCTTTTCTATGTACCCACAAGTGATCAATTGACTTAGTATTAGACCGATGTCTAATAGTCCTGGGAGTACAATCTTTATTTTCATTAGTATAATCCAGAAGTTTCTCGAGTAATGGTACCGAAATAACGTAATCAGGTAGATATTCTAAAAGTACTATACATAAAATTGTCAACTTGCCAATGGACTGCCGCGGTAAAACATCTCAATGAGAATAACCCACTTACTTTTTTAGACTTACTACCATTTTCACAACCAATCTCATCTCCGATGTTCATATACACTGGCGATGTGTCCACGTACGATTTGCTCTTTGGTGACCTTTCAAAAGTGGACGACATCTTGATGCTGCCCATGAATGACACCAAAGAGACGCCACAACCTGACGATCCGGAACTGAATGAGCCAAGAAGGCCCATGGGCGAGTTGTTGGACGAACTAGCGAAGGCCAACCAACCATTTGCTTCCACCGGGCCCGACTCGGATGATCTGAATACCATTCATCACGGTAAAAAAAACTTTCTTTCAATCCTGGGGTTTTTAGGCGGGGCGTGAAACGGCATCTCAGCAGGCCTTCAGGGTGAGAGAGACAGACTCAATGGACACTGTCTGTTCTTTTGTGTCTGTAAAGTGTTAATCTCATATTTGGATCTACGGCCGCTTACTATAACGCGGGGTGGGGTCATCTTGACGGCACGGAGCCTAGCACCATAACACTCTCAGAAGAAGAAATAAAAGAAAACATAATTTTATTTTTTATTTTTTTGGTCACCCTGGAAAAATTCCTTATGCATCCCGGCCGCCGGGGGGCGGACGGGTTATGTCGGGCTCTCCCCCGCCTGACATGCGGGGGCCTACCGACTAAAAACTCCAGGGGTGCTCCCGTCATACGCCAGAGTGGGGAGGGGACGCGAGAATCTGGCTAAGAAGCCTCCCTTCGCATCCCTCCCCAGGCGTGAGGGCCCGACACTACTCCCCCCCGATGGTGTGGGGGGAGTGATAGGGGCGGCCGGGAGCACCGAACCGTCCCTACCGGGCTGCTGAGGAGGCCTGTGCAATGCCGACACCGGTGCCCCCGCACCGGCTGCCGGCTGGCCTCCTCGCGGAAGTTGAGGGAGATGCCGCGCGACTGTTCGGCGTCCCCCCCCCCTCCGTGCCCTCCGCCGCGCATCTGCGCGCCACCGAACCCAGTTAACCCGGAAATAGTCTGTGAAGAAGATGATGAAAGTAGATGTTGCAATTTTTTTAATAAAATTTAATCTATGTAATTTTTGTAACCTGTATAGGTAATGTATCACAAAAAATCTTGGAAATCGTTCACTGTTTCCCAAGGGATAGGCCTAGCCTATTGCGAGGACCTGCTTAACGTAAGTTGCTGTGAAAGTGTGTACCTACTTATTGGTAATAGTTTTTTTATTTACATCTTTTTTTATTGCCAGGTTTGCATAATATTACCCGGCGTCAACGTGAAGGTTATTTAACGAGGTATGATAATCAGGACTATTATTCCAAGAAGCTCATAAAGCCAACGGAAGGATTGAAAAAAAGGATGTTGGTCATGATCCATCTACAATTTATTATTCACACCAGGTAAGCGAGCTTAGAGCAAATCAAATCAAATCAAATCAAAATCTCTTTATTCAATTTAAGTCCTTTACAGAACATTTATGAATGACAAATTTTATAATCTACTGCTGATTCGGAAGGTCAATCATCTTTGCGTTTCCGCGCGCGTCGACGTGTGGTGAGGTCACCGGAAAGACGCCAACGCTCAAAGAACGCTAGTGTGGGGAGGTCGCCGGCAAGACGCCAACGCTCAAATAACACTAGTGTGGGGAGGTCGCCGGCAAGACGCCAACGCTCAAATAACACTAGTGTGGGGAGGTCGCCGGCAAGACGCCAACGCTCAAAGAACGCTAGTGTAGGGAGATCGCCGGCAAGACGCCAACGCTCAAATAACACTAGTGTGGGGAGGTCGCCGGCAAGACGCCAACGCTCAAAGAACGCTAGTGTGGGGAGGTCGCCGGCAAGACGCCAACGCTCAAATAACACTAGTGTGGGGAGGTCGCCGGCAAGACGCCAACGCTCAAAGAACGCTAGTGTAGGGAGATCGCCGGCAAGACGCCAACGCTCAAAGAACGCTAGTGTAGGGAGATCGCCGGCAAGACGCCAACGCTCAAAGAACGCTAGTGTAGGGAGATCGCCGGCAAGACGCCAACGCTCAAAGAACGCTAGTGTAGGGAGATCGCCGGCAAGACGCTAACGCTCAAAGAACGCTAGTGTGAGGAGGTTGCCGTCATGACGTCAACGTTCAAAGAACGCTAGTGTGGGGAGATCCCCGTTAGACGCCAACGCTCAAAGAACGCTAGTGTGGGGAGATCCCCGTTAGACGCCAACGCTCAAAGAACGCTAGTGTGGGGAGATCGCCGGCAAGACGCCAACGCTCAAAGAACGCTAGTGTGGGGAGATCCCCGTTAGACGCCAACGCTCAAAAACGCTAGTGTGGGGAGGTCGCCGGCAAGACGCCAACGCTAAAAGAACGCTAGTGTGAGGAGGTTGCCGTCATGACGTCAACGTTCAAAGATCGCTAGTGTGGGGAGATCCCCGTTAGACGCCAACGCTCAAAGAACGCTAGTGTGGGGAGGTCGCCGGCAAGACGCCAACGCTCAAAGAACGCTAGTGTAGGGAGATCGCCGGCAAGACGCCAACGCTCAAAGAACGCTAGTGTGGGGAGGTCGCCGGCAAGACGCCAACGCTCAAAGAACGCTAGTGTAGGGAGATCGACGGCAAGACGCCAACGCTCAAAGAACGCTAGTGTAGGGAGATCGCCGGCAAGACGCTAACGCTCAAAGAACGCTAGTGTGGGGAGATCCCCGTTAGACGCCAACGCTCAAAGAACGCTAGTGTAGGGAGGTCGCCGGCAAGACGCCAACGCTCAAGAACGCTAGTGTGGGGAGGTCGCCGGCAAGACGCCAACGCTCAAAGAACGCCAGTGTAGGGAGATCGCCGGCAAGACGCTAACGCTCAAAGAACGCTAGTGTGAGGAGGTTGCCGTCATGACGTCAACGTTCAAAGAACGCTAGTGTGGGGAGATCCCCGTTAGACGCCAACGCTCAAAGAACGCTAGTGTGGGGAGATCGCCGGCAAGACGCCAACGCTCAAAGAACGCTAGTGTGGGGAGATCCCCGTTAGACGCCAACGCTCAAAAAACGCTAGTGTGGGGAGGTCGCCGGCAAGACGCCAACGCTCAAAGAACGCTAGTGTGGGGTCACTCTTACTCATAAGCGATATGCCAGTAGCGTAGCGTGGGTATTGGTCGTCCGGTGCGAAAGACAATTTTCCTTTAATGTCATAGATGGCAGACAAGTAGACGGATCACCTGATGGTAAAAGATGGCCGCCGCCCTTGGAGTTACAATTGCGTTGCCAACCTTTGAAACCCCCCTTTCCCCGGATTGGGCCTCTGGTAGGTACCCTCAATCACTCGACGAAACACAGCATATATTTCACGCGGGTTTTCTGTCACTCCAGTCGAGCTGGCCCATTCATACCGGAGCGTGGCTCTCACAACGGCTGAACCTTTTCTAACTTGGCCGGGTCTTAAAATAACTATAGCTGCAACTCTGAGCTATAGCTATCACTTTTTTAAACACTCCCTATAGAATATCTGATATTACGTTGCAGTGCTACGAGACGCTACGTTTGCTACGCGGTCGTAGGTTAGAAGTTGAACTGTAGGTATTGCTTTAACTAAAATAAGGTTGTTAATAACGATAAGGTTGTTAATAATTGGACGACCCGGTTGGTTCAGTGGTAGTAAATGCTGCGTCTGGGCCAAGGGTTGCGGGTTCGATCCCCGCACAGTACAAACATTTGTGTGCATGAACATGTCTGTTTGTATTGGTCGGGGTGTTTTCTATGTATTATAAGTATGTATTTACAAAAGAAAAGTATTATATGTATATATTTGTAATCCCACTGTTGGTTCTGATATCTGAGTCAGATCAATGTATGTGATGTAGTGAAATATTATATCCTCAATTGGTGCGATTCGTTTTTTTTTTCAAGGAGAAAAGTAAGGGAAGCATACGCCATGCGCCAACACGTGAGGATGGACAAAAGGTACAGGCTCGGCTATCTGTTCAACCGCATGAGGAAACTGGCGATCGAGCAGAGGAAATTGGCGTCAGGTGCAGAAGCAAATAGGTCAGTCACACAGAATACTACCAGTAGGGTCACAAGTGCGTTGCCAAATAACCCCCTTTCCCCCAATCACCTGACGGGTATGACTAAGGGACCTTCAAGAAACGAGCGTACTCCTTCTTAAAAGGCCGGCAACGCATCAGCGACCTCTCTGATCCCGCAGATGTTCATGGGCGGCGGTAATTACTTACCAGCAGGTGACCCGCTTGCTCGTTTGCTGCCTCTAGTATAAAAAAAAAAATCACTCGACGAAATACACCTATTTTTGACTGCTTTACGCCTGTCCTGGAGACATATTTTTGAATTTTCGCTTCGTCCAAACAAAACTACTTACTCGTTTTGAAAGTCGTCGCGTGAGTCGCATGATTCATAATTTTCCCTATTTTTGAAATCACTCGCTTAGTGCGTCGCCAATCTTGTCAAAGTATAGTGTTAACTCGTTAATAGTATTTGACGTATGATTTGACGTAAATGCGACTACTCGTCTAGCGGAAACGAGTGGTTTACACCTTTCACACCACTCACACATTCAAAAATAGGTCTCCATATTATTACAGTCGATTCATTTCAGACCGAGCAAGCGGGTCACCTGATGGTAAGTGAACACCGCCGCCCATGGACATCAGCTACACCAGAAGGAGTGCGGATGCGTTGCCGGCCCTTTAGGAAGGTATAGGCTCGTTTCTTGAAGATTTGGATGTCGTTTGGTTTGGATGTTTGATGGATTCATGCCTAAGCGTGGCTCTCCTACGATCTCAGTTGTGTAGTGATTAATTATCTTGTTTCAGGATAGAAAAAAGGAATCACCATAGTCTCTATACTATCATGAGAATGTATGAGAGGGTAGCGCGATATGACATCGACCTGAGGGACACGGCGAGACAGATCAAGCGGACGTACGCTATGAAGTCAAGAGCAGACAGCTTCTACTGATATAAATTATTAGTTAAAACAAACACGCTTTTATTAAAGTATAGTGGCCCGCCCTCACTTCGCTTCGGGACCGTAATTCAGAAATGAACTAATAGATGGCGCTGTGCTAAATTACATCGCGCAAGCGTTTCGTGTTTTCGGTTTACCTATAAGCCTTGTCGTTGTCTATAGAAGTTATCTCTTTATAAATAGTATAGAAGAAGAAGACTAGCTTTTGCACGTGGCTTCGCTCGCACCCCCCACTTCCCAAAAATGGGGGGTTAGAAAGGGGCAAAAAGTAGCCTATGTTACTCTCCATCCCTTCAACTTTCTCCACTTAAATAATCACGTCAACTCGTCGCTCCGTTTTGCCGTGAAAGAAAGACAAACACACAGACAGACAGACAGAGAGACAGACAGACAGACAGAGAGACAGACAGACAGACAGACAGACAGAGAGACAGACAGACAGACAGAGAGACAGACAGACACACTTTCCAATTAATAATATTAGTATGGATCAACCTACCTACAGGGTGTATCTGTGAATAATTATCATCACAAAAATATTGGTTAGGTTAGGTTAGGTTAGGTTAGGTTAGGTTAGGTTAGAACAGTGACCAGGAGACCTATTTTTGAATTGTCGTCTCACTAAAAAATGTGTGACTCGCATGATTTTTGACATCCGCATTTTTGAATCATTCGAAAACGAGCGATTTGCAACGAGTGGTGTAAACCACTCGTTTCCTTTAGCAAAAAAAATCGAGAAATTTTCAGGTGAGTTTTCAGACCAACGGGCGTTGACAACTCTTTTATACATACACTAACTTTTTTTAAATTTATTATCATAATACAAAAAAACACTTAACAATAAATGACATACAAACTGCACTGTACAAACTACTGGAGTTTTTCCACAGTTCTAGGGTTTAATCAGCCTGACTGAACCATGGTTACACGTTTCTAGAAACCGCCGAGCTATTGGTAGAAATACGCGCAACTATTTGAAAAATCCAAAGGTGCATGCTCGATTCGAACGACCTACTATCGCTCTGAACCGACTTTCTATGTGTATCCTATACATATTTTGTGTGATACCCCGTAACGATGTTTTCAAACGATGGGTGATTGCTAAATAATTTCTCCTAGCCTAGGCTTAGACTGGCTCCTCATATTTTATTTGAGCTGAAAGAAAGTTGGTCAAACACCGTGGAACCGTCAATATGTGCCGTCTTCACTGGCAGACCTGTTTCGGGATCTTTTGTCCTGCTCTAGCGTGCCCTGAAATGGGGCATAGAGTAGTGATTGTGTCACTGCGATGTTTTGTGCCTACGCGCTTAGTGAAGCTAAAAATCGAAATCAAATATTATTTTGTGCATTATAAAAACGTTTATTATATACCAATGACACAAATAAGTTATTCGGATTCACTTTAATTTTTGAGCACTTTAATTAAGTATATTGCAATTACTAAATAGTATTACTATATTTAAATTACTATTAATTAATATTATCTTAGAGGCGCTCCAAAGGTCCCTGCTCAGTTTTATGTTTTACTTATTCACTTTAGATCTAAACAGACAACAATTGAATCAAAGTTTGTTGACTGTTGATAAACTATAAAAATACTTATTTTTAGTTAATCAACATTTTAAAGAAGAAAACATTTTAAATCGGTCTCAAAACTATCATGAGAATGTATGAGAGGGTAGCGCGATATGATATCGACCTGAGGGACACGGCGAGACAGATCAAGCGGACGTACGCTATGAAGTCAAGAGCAGACAGCTTCTACTGATATAAATTATTAGTTAAAACAAACACGCTTTTATTAAAGTATAGTGGCCCGCCCTCACTTCGCTTCGGGACCGTAATTCAGAAATGAACTCATAGATGGCGCTGTGCTAAATTACATCGCGCAAGCGTTTCGTGTTTTCGGTTTACCTATAAGCCTTGTCGTTGTCTATAGAAGTTATCTCTTTATAAATAGTATAGAAGAAGAAGACTAGCTTTTGCACGTGGCTTCGCTCGCACCCCCCACTTCCCAAAAATGGGGGGTTAGAAAGGGGCAAAAAGTAGCCTATGTTACTCTCCATCCCTTCAACTTTCTCCACTTAAATAATCACGTCAACTCGTCGCTCCGTTTTGCCGTGAAAGAAAGACAAACACACAGACAGACAGAGAGACAGACAGACACACTTTCCAATTAATAATATTAGTATGGATCAACCTACCTACAGGGTGTATCTGTGAATAATTATCATCACAAAAATATTGGTTAGGTTAGGTTAGAACAGTGACCAGGAGACCTATTTTTGAATTGTCGTCTCACTAAAAAATGTGTGACTCGCATGATTTTTGACATCCGCATTTTTGAATCATTCGAAAACGAGCGATTTGCAACGAGTGGTGTAAACCACTCGTTTCCTTTAGCAAAAAAAATCGAGAAATTTTCAGGTGAGTTTTCAGACCAACGGGCGTTGACAACTCTTTTATACATACACTAACTTTTTTTAAATTTATTATCATAATACAAAAAAACACTTAACAATAAATGACATACAAACTGCACTGTACAAACTACTGGAGTTTTTCCACAGTTCTAGGGTTTAATCAGCCTGACTGAACCATGGTTACACGTTTCTGGAAACCGAGCTATTGGTAGAAATACGCGCAACTATTTGAAAAATCCAAAGGTGCATGCTCGATTCGAACGACCTACTATCGCTCTGAACCGACTTTCTGTGTGTATCCTATACATATTTTGTGTGATACCCCGTAACGATGTTTTCAAACGATGGGTGATTGCTAAATAATTTCTCCTAGCCTAGGCTTAGACTGGCTCCTCATATTTTATTTGAGCTGAAAGAAAGTTGGTCAAACACCGTGGAACCGTCAATATGTGCCGTCTTCACTGGCAGACCTGTTTCGGGATCTTTTGTCCTGCTCTAGCGTGCCCTGAAATGGGGCATAGAGTAGTGATTGTGTCACTGCGATGTTTTGTGCCTACGCGCTTAGTAAGCTAAAAATCGAAATCAAATATTATTTTGTGCATTATAAAAACGTTTATTATATACCAATGACACAAATAAGTTATTCGGATTCACTTTAATTTTTGAGCACTTTAATTAAGTATATTGCAATTACTAAATACTATATTTAAATTACGATTAATCTAATATTATGTCTTAGAGGCGCTCCAAAGGTCCCTGCTCAGTTTTATGTTTTACTTATTCACTTTAGATCTAAACAGACAACAATTGAATCAAAGTTTGTTGACTGTTGATAAACTATAAAATACTTATTTTTAGTTAATCAACATTTTAAGGAAGAAAACATTTTTAAATCGGTCTCAAAATCTTGATCATTTGGATTATTAACTTACCTATATTCAAAAACAATCATTTTACTTATTTCATACATTGGTAGGTTATTGGATTTTTTTGTAATTTATTCACTAATTCAACTTTAGGTTCTGAATAATCGATTGACCTACTTTTATAAATGATTAGTATTATTTAATATACTTATCCAAACCATTCGATTAAAAGGCAGCAGATAAATCTAACCTGAATTCAACATGAACGAAACTCTCATAGCTAAAGACGCAAAATAGGTTGTCCACAAAGCGAAGTGGGCACTCTGTGAGAAACTCTATGCCCGTAGTATCGGAGCGTAGGGGTTTCCTACCCCTCGAACGAAGCCAGTTTGACAGGGCGCGCTGACGGGAGAAAACGCGCGCTTCGCGGCCATCTTGAAAAATAAACACGAAAAAAATGTAGCCGAAATTTAAACGGAGCCAATCACGCGACGCGGTTCGTACGCACGCGATGATTCCTAATTCGAAAATGTGCGCTTTTTCTGTGTGGACAGTATTTATTTCGAAATTGGGTTCTTTTTAGTGGCGTGTTGTGACCTGTGTGAAATATTTGGAGGTCTATAGGATTTTTCCGTGTTTTTTGTGCACCGTTGAAAAGTGTAATTAAAGGTAAGTAGCTGAGCTGGTACTTTTTGATTACGGTTGGCTTTCATAATGTTTATTAATTTTTTACGTTAGCTCCGTTTACGGTAAGGTTAAAGGTCTCTTTACTCGAAGTTGTTTTGTGAATATGAAATGGGTACGTGAGCAGACTTTTGACATCCGCATTTTGAATCATTCGAAAACGAGCGATTTGCACGAGTGGTGTAAACCAAACGTTTCCACTAGGCGAGTGGTCGCTTTTACGTCAAATCACACGTCAAATTTAACGAGTTAACACTATACTTTGACAAGATTGGCGACACACTAAGCGAGTGATTTCAAAAATAGGGAAAATTATGAATCATGCGACTCACGAGACGACGTGACTTAGCAAAACGAGTAGTTTTGTTTGGACGCAGTGAAAATTCAAAAATAGGTCTCCAGCAAAAAAAAAAAGAAATTTTTGAGTTTTCAGACCAACGGGCAATGACAACTCTTTTATACATACACTAACTTTTTTTAAATTTATTATCATAATACAAAAAAACACTTAACAATAAATGACATACAAACTGCACTGTACAACAACTACTGGAGTTTTCCACAGTTCTAGGGTTTAATCAGCCTGACTGAACCATGGTTACACGTTTCTGGAAACCGAGCTATTGGTAGAAATACGCGCAACTATTGAAAAATCCAAAGGTGCATGCTCGATTCGAACGACCTACTATCGCTCTGAACCGACTTTCTGTGTGTATCCTATATATATTGTGTATGATACCCCGTAACGATGTTTTTAAACGATGGGCTGATTGCTAAATAATTTCTCCTAGCCTAGGCTTAGACTGGCTCCTCATATTTTATTTGAGCTGAAAGAAAGTTGGTCAAACACCGTGGAACCGTCAATATGTGCCGTCTTCACTGGCAGACCTGTTTCGGGATCTTTTGTCCTGCTCTAGCGTGCCCTGAAATGGGGCCATAGAGTAGTGATTGTGTCCACTGCGATGTTTTGTGCCTACGCGCTTAGTGAAGCTAAAAATCGAAATCAAATATTATTTTGTGCATTATAAAAACGTTTATTATATACCAATGACACAAATAAGTTATTCGGATTCACTTTAAATTTTTGAGCACTTTAATTAAGTATATTGCAATTACTATATATTAGTATATTTAAATTACGATTAATCTAATATTATGTCTTAGAGGCGCTCAAAAGGTCCCTGCTCAGTTTTATGTTTTACTCATTCACTTTAGATCTAAACAGACAACAATTGAATCAAAGTTGTTGACTGTTGATAACTATAAAATACTTATTTTTAGTTAATCAACATTTAAGGAGGAAAACATTTTAAAATCGGTCTCAAAATCTTGGATCATTTGGATTATTAACTTACCTATATTCAAAAATAATCATTTTACTTATTTCATACATTGATAGAGGTTATTAGATTTTTTTTGTAATTTATTCACTAAAATTCAACTTAAGGTTCTGAATAATCGATTGACCTACTTTTATAAATGATTACTTAGTATTATTTAATATACTTATCCAAACCATTCGATTAAAAAGCAGCAGATAAATCTAACCTGAATTCAACATGAACGAAACTCTCATAGCTAAAGACGCAAAATAGGTTGTCCACAAAGCGAAGTGGGCACTCTGTGAGAAACTCTATGCCCGTAGTATCGGAGCGTAGGGGTTTCCTACCCCTCGAACGAAGCCAGTTTGACAGGGCGCGCTGACGGGAGAAAACGCGCGCTTCGCGGCCATCTTGAAAAATAAACACGAAAAAAATGTAGCCGAAATTTAAACGGAGCCAATCACGCGACGCGGTTCGTACGCACGCGATGATTCCTAATTCGAAAATGTGCGCTTTTTCTGTGTGGACAGTATTTATTTCGAAATTGGGTTCTTTTTAGTGGCGTGTTGTGACCTGTGTGAAATATTTGGAGGTCTATAGGATTTTTCCGTGTTTTTTGTGCACCGTTGAAAAGTGTAATTAAAGGTAAGTAGCTGAGCTGGTACTTTTTGATTACGGTTGGCTTTCATAATGTTTATTAATTTTTTACGTTAGCTCCGTTTACGGTAAGGTTAAAGGTCTCTTTACTCGAAGTTGTTTTGTGAATATGAAATGGGTACGTGAGCAGACTTTTAATTTGCCGGAGGTTTTTCTGCCTCTTGTAAATAATTACTTGACGTATGAATTTTGTATAGGGCTCCTAGTTCAGGAATGCTGGTGGAATAAGTAGAAATCCTCTAGAACTCGTATGTAGGTATTTTGAAAATGCCATTATTGTGTTTCAAAGAGATTAATTACTATCCACATTTATTTTATTTCATAAATGTAACATGAAACAAAAGTAAATATGACTTGGTATTTATTATGAGTGCTAACATACATACGTCATGATACTAATAATGTACAATAGTGTTCAATAATTATGGATTCACGACCATAAAGATACTTAAATACCTAAATATTTAGGTCTTGGGATTCCTTATTAAATGTATTGTATTTAGGAGTTTTTCCTAATGACTGCGGTTTTCTTAACTGATTTTGTCACTTTCTGTTTAGTAATATTCTAAAAAGATCTTGTCATAATATAATATTTTTATCAATTACCAAAAGAAGAACATCTACCAAAAACGAATTTACATGTTTGTAAAAATCTTACATCGTGAGATGAGGTCAAGTGCAAACCCATTTAATATAAAAAAAGAAAAAAATCTTATTTTTACTTTTTTATTACCTTTTACACCAAATAAAGGCTGTGTACAAGCCTCCATCATAGAAATCAAGTCATCGCTACTATGATGGGATTAGGATTAATCACCACGCTTACCTAATGCGGATAGTGATCACAAACCCAAGCTATGTACAAAAATACTTTTTGCTCGACCCGGGATTCAAACCCAGGAGCCCAAGATCACGGTCCGGTACTTCACTAGACTCGGGGTGTTAGTACCTGGGGAGCAATTCACGAGCACTCAACATTGAAGTCGAATCAGAGATTTGTATGGACGAAAGTATGAAATTTCAACATTCGACTTCCATGTCGAAAGCTCGAGAACTGTCCCTCTGATTCGTTTTAAATTCTGACAATCTCAAAGAACGCTCTTTTGCATACACGCTGTATCTAGGGTTTATATGATCGAAGTACATGACCTTTGCTTACAGATTGTATTGGTAAACAGTTACATAACGGTAATTGTTACACCCATACCACCTATCTTTTGAACTTCTGTACAATATTTAACAAAGTTGTTTTAGTAAAATATAAAATATATAGAGTCGTCATACAATACTATGCCTGTAGCAGCGCCCTCCAGTGGGACTGTATATATAGGCTGATAGTTAATATCCAGGTACTATGGATTAGGGTCAACATCAAAATTTAGTGACGGCGTTTACGAAATTCAAAATATACGTTGTTAAACTAATGTCAGCTCTGGGATCAACCACAGACTAACGAAAAGATACCTACTCTTTCAAAGGTTTTCGTATGGAATTGTGTATGTGGAGATACTCATAATGATCTAACATTCTAATAACAAAACGTTTTTAGTTTATGAATAAGTTCTGCCTGTATAAATAAATAATTTTAGATAGGTAGGTATTTTTAAATCTTCGAATGAACAAGGCGAAAGAAGTTTTTATTTATAAAGTTGTACAAAGGATCTGAATTAAAAAGAATGAATATTTAAAATTGGAATCGTTAGTTTCCTAAAAGTACAAATCTTCGCAATTTAGGAACACAAAGGAATATCGTTTCGAACGGCCTTTAAATAGATAAACAATTTATTTTTCATAAAGCGGGCAAAACGGGCTGTCAATTAAGATGGAACGGAATGTTGTAAATAATAAAAGTAGATCTATAACCATTTAGTAATGCACCAAATATATTACTGCTATGTATTTGTATTACAACAACAAAGATATGACGGCTTACTTATCGCTTGTAGGGTTTTTTCCCAGGCAACCTTTGGGTGGAGGAGAGATTTTATTATGATATAGGGGGCACACGAACATACGGATCACCTGATGGTCAGAGATTTCCTTGCACCAGGGGAGTCACAAGTGCGCCACCAACCTTTTAAAGAGGAGGTACGCATTTTTTTTGAAGGATTGTTTGTATCGGTACCTTAAACGACAGTAATTCCACTAGTGTTGAAGTTTGAGGTAATGCGGATTGGTGATCACACAAACCCGAGCTATGTTCGAAAAATTCGAAACATACTTTTGCTCGACCCGGGAAATCGAACCCGGGACCCCGAGATCACGACCCGGTAGGTACTTAAACCACTAAACCAACGGGCGTTGTATAATTAGTTAGAGCTTAAAGTATACAAAAGCGTTCGAATTAATAGTGTTTAGTAGGTATATTGAGTATTTCAGTATGTTGTGTATGAATGTTCTCTACATGGGAGCGCCTTTGGTCAAACTGCGTATAATTGAGGCTTAATGGAAATGTCGTGTTGGCCTGAAAACGTTTACATGTTTTTAATAAACCAACTTATTCAAATGGAATAGGTCAGATATTAGTTTATATCTAGTGGCCCGCCCTCACTTCGTTTCGGGACTTTAGTTCCATTCAGTACTAATAGATGGCGCTGGGATTTGATTATATCGTGCTTGTTTCGTTTTATCGGTTTTCATATATAAGACTTGAAACTTTACCCCTTTATAAATAGCATAAAATAACGGCTCACCTTCACTTTGTTTTTACATTCTGTACCAATAGATGGCGCTGGAATTCGATTGCATCCTTTTATTGTAAATGGCATCAAACCGCATTATTATAATTGGTGAATGAGAATTAGCCAAAGGTCTTAATGTTGAAATTGGCTTCTACTCGTACCATATTGGTAAACCATTTATAAAACCTATTTGGAACCAATCCACTGTTGCTGATCTGATAAACATCTGGCTATGAAAACCTTTTTTAGGTTAAAGAACCGATGCGAAACAATATCCAAACATCAATATTTTCGTGTCAGATGACTACAGAAGCTAATTATATCGTTTGACAAAATAGCTTAAGAAACCCAGTTTTAATTAAATTTAACAAGCATTAGGTGCTTAATGTTTGCCAATTTTTATTTCACTGTGAAAATGGTGTTAAGTCAAGCCAATCCCGCTAAGGCGGATCGATACTCCAAACGTAGCACAGTTCTTGCTACGGCACGTTGCAGTGCTACGAGACGCTACGTTTGCTACGCGGTCGTAGATAGAAGTTGAACTGTAGGTATTGCTTTAACTAAAATAAGGTTGTTAATAAGCCGTAAATACTTTGTTTTTGATACTTCATGGATTGTATTTACGACCATGGTACCCCTGTAAGCGGAGATCGATCTTATCTGTAATGGATATGGTTAATATTTTGCTGTGCACTGCGTCACTTAAAATAATCGCCTGAGCATAATCTGTTAATCGGAAAAATCTAGGGTGGTGTAGAAGTCTCCCTATTACTTAGTCTCAATCACATGTGCTCAAATAATGAACATCGAAAGAGTGATTTCAATGAACTCTAAAAAAATACGAAAATACTACAGAATACATAAATAAAATAATCAAACAGATTAACAACTCAGGCACTGAAAAATGTATATGATATGTTAAAATCAGTCATCAAGTTTGGACAGACATTGAAAGTGTCACTTACGATTCAAAAGACCTATGTTTTTGTTAAACTTAAAATAGACACTGTACGAGTATGGCTACTATATCAAGAGCTGCGTCTAGTATCATAGCTATTATAAAAAGAGGTCTCAACCACCAATGGCAATATCCCCTTCATACAGCGAGATAACCTAATGTCGGAGGCAGGTCGATAGTTTGAAATGAAGGTACCTACAAAGTTTGCGAAGTTGCAATGCTACGAGGCTACGACGCTACGGTGCTACGGCGTAGTCTAAGTTAGATTTAACTACGTGCGTTTGCAATGGAAATGTGGGCCAGGATCTCATAACACTAACTGGAGGCTGACTGTTATTTGTGTTTTGTTCAATTAATAAGGGAGGGAAAGGGGGGGGGGGGCATACTGAGGATACTGGAGGGGTGGGGGGGGAAGTCTATTAATTTGATTATTGTATTTACATTCATGTTCTCAAATGAATGAATTTATTATCACTATTTGAAAAGAGTAACTTCTCGCTGGTGTGTTCTCATTTTATGTTATAGGTGGTAGACGAGCAGACGGATCACCTGATGGTAAGCGATTGTCACCTTCTATAGACATCTGCAACACTAGTGGAGTCACAAGTGTGCTGTCAACCTTACACCGTCACTCACTCGACAAAAAACAGCGCAGCCGCTGCTTCACGCCGGTCTTCTGTGTGGTCATATCTCTAGTCATGCTGGCGCACTCATGCCGAAGCATGGCTTTCCTGCCGGTAAACAATCAGTAAAGACAGTAAAAATCGACATTCCAAATTGCATGATTACAATATGTACCTAACTGTTTTGACTTTCATAAATCAAAGCAAATCAAATAATTTATTTCCGTAATATTAAGTAAGGTAGGTCACAAAATGGTCTTAAAATTAAAAGTGTTGCACTATATTAGGTCTAGCAAGGGCATGTAAATTTTCATAGTATTGTTTTAACATAATATAACACTAAATATTATTTGATTAAAATCTTAAGTGTTCTTTATGGACCTAACTTGAATAAACAATTTTCTATTTCTATTCTCTAACGTAAATACATTGAGACACCCATCGTACATTGTAGGTACAGTACATCAGTTACATAGTACATTGTTTGCGACTATCAGTTAATGTCTTGTTCTACTTCCATTGGATACAAGCCAAGTAAAAAATAAGGGTTACACGAAAGAGCTCCTTCCTTCCTGATGTAATTGGTAAGTTTATTGCTGGCCATAAAACTTATTATTTTTTGGGACAGATCAATTGACAGATAAAATGTAGACCTGAAAAATATGCTATTGGGAAGTCAGCTTTATTTTGGACAGTAAATAAGCAAGACAATTTTTCTTGTGTTGTAGACCGAAAGTTGTCATTGTAATAAATACTGGCTGGCTAGTTATCTATGTATAAAAAATGCAAATTAGTTTTACCAGGAAGGCTAAAGAGCTTATTATGTGTATAATTTTTTAGTATTATCTTATATGTATTTCCACAGTACAATATATTGTTTCAACATTATTATATTTAATTATACATATGTATGTATATTATCATTGACTACAAATAAAAGGTTTAAATATATTCGGCGGAGTCCTCGATGGCGCAGTGACTTGCCTGAAGCGCGAAAGGCGGGACCTTTCGCGCTCGGTTCGGTTCCCGGTCAAGTCAATTTAGGAAACGGCATTTTCTAAGCTTACATGGGTCTCGGTGTTCTGGATTGACGCCCCTAGTTAATTATCGTGATCTGGTACTTATAGTACTGGGGTTGCCCTAGTTTGAGGCCAGGTTGATTGGTGCGATTGTCTGGCGCATTTATATACACGTATTATTTATTCATTGGGTCATTTTTAGAGGTCTAACTTTCGTGGCAGTCAAATCCAATATTCCTCCGAAACCTAAAATATACCGATTATATGGAATCAAATAGGACCGAAGTCTATTTCGCTTCTATAATTAACTGCTAGTCCAAGCTTGAGCTCCATAGACGCCGCAGCGCCACCTTCCGGCAGGTTATCCAATCACCGGTTGACGCCGGCGCCGGCTATTGGGCCGTACACACAGACAGACCGGTGGAAAACAATAGATTGGAAGATAGAAAGCGCATTAGTGAACATGCAAATGGCGCGCTAACGGCGAAAAAAGACGTTAAAGCGCACTAGCTTTTCTTCGCACGGTTAACATCACGACAAAGGTTATAATAATAAGGACAGTACAAAAAGGCGATCTTTTCGTTAGTAGTAACTTCTTGTAGACAACCTTTGGGTAGAGAAGAGTACCTAACAGTGTATTGGGAACGTAAGTAGTTAATCTTAATCCTTTTAAAAGGCATAAAACAATTGATTTTTCGTTGTGTCTGTTAACTTGGCCTTACGACGTTAAGTTAACCAGATTTTTTTTTCATTTTTTGGTTTTGTGTCAAGTGTTAAGCAAATCAGACCACTAGGTTATTTTTTTACACCTGATAATAAGCGATTGCCACCGCCCATAGACACCTGCAACACCAGTAGAGTCACCAGTGCAGTGTCAGACTTTTAACCCCTTTCTCCTTATTGGGCCTCCGGCGCCACCCACTCGACAAAACACAGCGCAGGCACTGCTTCACGAGGTTTCGAAGCTTAAGAAACATTGCAGCCGAGTGTATCCATTGAGTCGCATCGAGTGAATGGATATAAATCCCAAGTCGGCGCCGCATATTGGATCAACGACGCAAAGTGCCGCCCAGAGCGATGCATTCGCTATTGTGTAGGTGTACTACAGTGCATTCTTATACATTTTACTTGTAGTAAGTAGCCAATATTACGGTTTGGCGCAATGGCTTGAGAACCGGTTCGATGAAAGTTCGATGCACGCTCTAACACAAAAGTTAATCTCTCATTCTCACAACATCTCATACATTGACCTGACTCCAAACTAAGTAGCTTAAGCACGTGTATTAAAGAAATCAGACAACAGAGGATGACTAATTAATACTTAAATACATATATAATAACACTGAACAAACACAAGATTTCATCACACGAATGTTTATCCAGGGTAGGGATCGAATCCACGTCCTTTGGCGTATGAGGCAGGGTCACTACCAAATGTGCCATCCAGCCAGTCAAATTGTTGAAACAAAGCGTATTTCTATAAATCGGCAGTCGCTTCCTTATAATTAACCAAACAAACCTAAATCCTGAATCATTGTGGAATCAACTTCCCGCAGCGGTATTTCCGAACCGGTACGACATTAAAATCTTCAAGAAACGAGCCTATACCTTCCTAAAAGGCCGGCAACGCATCCGCACTCCTTCTGGTGTAGCTGATGTCCATGGGCGGCGGTGATCACCTTACCATCAGGTGACCCGCTTGCTCGTTTGCCTTCCTATAATATTAAAAAAAAATGGTCTAAGCGTACACTAGGCTGTGATGATGATGAGTGAGTGATTTCTAAACCAAAGTGACGGAAAAGAGCACATTTCTGAGTCCTTTGGTATTTCCATGGGTAGCGATAATCATTACCATCCAGGCAATTGTATGCTTCTACCTTAGAAAGTAAAATACTGTCCAGACAACAAAAGCAGTTGAAACGGGGAAATAGCCAAAAGTGTTATGTATTTACACGGAGCTAGCTACAAGGGCCGGGCAGTTTACGTAATCCGCTGATCCAATAACGCGCCGCGCGCCGCGTCGCCACACTGCACAGCAGCGCAGTGAAGCAAAAGAACTGCCATATTTAAGGTTAGGTATACAGAATGTCTACAGAGACATGTAATGTTCACAGGATTATTCACATTCTTTTAACCTCATCTTTTACGAAACATTCAGAACAACGAGTTTTGAAAATTCGTCGAATTTTTTACGATTCCTCATACAAAGTAAACAAGTTAAGTGACTGACTTTGTATGAAAAGTTGAATTTTTATACGAATTTTTAAAATTAAGAACAATGATTAACACCCAGTTATGATTGTCTTTGGGTTCTTTTGCTTTTGAACTAGGTATGTGTATGTAACTTAATTTCTTATGTCTATTTTCTTGTTTTTTACTACTTTTGTTGTTTGGCCAGTATTTTATTTTCTAAGGTAGAAGTTAATTCATTATCTTGTGCGCAAAGCATATTGACTTTAGGTATACACGTAATCTGCTTCTTATTGCCAAAACATAGTGTTGTTTTACATAGAAGCTACAAGGGGCGCGCAGTTTACGTAATCCGCTGATCCAATAATGCGCCGCGCGCTGCATCCACACTGCACATTGGCGCAGTGAAGTAAGGAATAATGGAAATGAATTCCTGAACATTTCCTATGGACAACATTAATTCGCTCGCTTCTCAAACCGCCACCTTAACTAGAAGTTTAAACTAGAAGGAGAAAATTTACAATCGTCTTGCGCATATGCATTACGCATGTTAACCTATCACACACATCATCTCTCTACCTACACTTTACAACGACGCAGAGAGATGTTAAAAAATGTCTAACGATTTCTTCCAACTCACTGTGATTGTTGCAATGCTAACTGCCACATTATAGCTTTGTTCCGTTGGTCCCTAAATTAATTGGATTTGAATTCGATAAAGTAGCTGCCATACATACCTACTTCTTAATGTGTCTAAGCAATAACAAAATTCTGTTCCGCCACCTAAAATCTTAATAATTATGAATATTCTGTTAGTATCGATTCTAGGGCGTTTCTTCTCTGTTATAGATTTCACTGTGGACTGTACATTGCATTTTAGTAGACGCATCTGAATGGGGCTAGAATGTATTTTGAAAGCATTATGGCGCCGGCTGCAGTTTAAAATAGACGTTTTGGACCGAAATATGGTCAGTATTGTAAATAAAGGACTTTCCAGCGACTAAGATGCATTATCGGAAAAGTACAAAACGGAAAAGTGCGCTTAGTAAAATTCTAACAACATCTCATACATTGACCTGATTCCATACTTATATAAGTAACTTAAGGACTTCTGTTATAGGCGTCGGAGAGCAAGGAATCTGGCAGGGACCTGAGTCTCTCCAGTCAGCTCGATCCACTGGCTCTGCGGCGAGATATAGCTTCGCTATGTATTCTTTACCGCATCTACCACGGGGAGTGCTCCAAGGAATTGTTTGTTCTACTTCCTGCGGCTGAATACTTACATCGAACCACACGCAAGCGGCTGTCATTCCATCCTCATCATCTTGATGGCTGGCGATCTAGCACTGTGCGTTTTTAGAGGAATTTTCTCCCGCGAACCTCAGTCTTGTGGAATAGTTTAGCTGCAGCGGTATTTCCTGACGGCTATGACTTAGGGACCTTCAAGAAACGAGCGTACTCCTTCTTAAAAGGCCGGCAACGCATCAGCGACCTTTCTGATCTCGCAGATGTTCATGGGCAGCGGTGATTACATACCAGCAGGTGACCCGCTTGCTCGTTTGCCGCCTCTAGTATAAAAAAAATACAAGGCTACAAGATTTTAGGGCACTGTTACGACTTTAATCATGTCTTCCATCGACAGCGAGCTAAGCAAGCGTATTCCTTCTTAAAAGGTCGGTAGCGCACTTGTGACGTCTCTAGTGTTGCAGGTGTCCATGGGCGGCGGTAATCGCTTACCATCAGGTGATCCGTCTGTTCGTCTGCCCTCTAAACTATAAAAACATATATCTCTTGATTCACAATTCCATAGAAACGTTTGAATAAGTGATCCCAATAGCGCTATCATTAGTAGTTTTACAGCTATACAGGGTGTATCTGTGATAATTTCCATCCCTTTAATCACTATTCTGAACAGTTTTTCAAGCTGTAGGGTTTCTAGGATAAAATTTCTGCTCAAATGGTCTCAATTGATTTTGAACCAAATACCTACTACTTTTGATTTTAAACTAAGAGTCGAGTGAGTGAAGAGTTTCGACATATACTCGTAGTACCCAATGTGTGGTTGGTTGTCTGTACTATGTACTACGTTTCAATATTTAACTCGTTGGCCTACATCCTCGACAGTCGCACTACCCTCGTATTCAATAATTCTCTCAGTTAATTATTAATCGTATTATGCAATCAATATGAATAACTGAATACTATTGCGTTGCAGTATTGAATGTCAACACTACATTCGGTTCATTTTCAAAGTAACTTTATCGTCATTTTTTATTTATATTTTTCGAACATACTCGTAGCTCCGGTTTGTGATCACCAATCTGCATTAAGCAAGCTTGGTGGTTAAGCCTTATTTCATCTTAGTAGCGATTAAGATTTCTATGATGGAGTTCTATGCTCTGAATGCTATAGGGTGTCTATGCTCTGTCATGAAAACTCAACGGTACAGGTTGATACTTTACTCTCCGGCTCTACCTTATGTCATCGTAAATTGAGACAACATCACATAATTGTCCTGCTAGCAAACTGAAAACAACGAAGGAACCACAAACACCCAACACAAATATCTGTTTCATTAACAAAAAATTGTGTAAGCCGGAATCGCATCCCCGACCTTTGTGTCTCACACGACGCTCAAACTACTGGGCTTAACGAGAGCGCTCAAGATAGACCCTTGAATGTTTAAGATATTTCGTGTGTGACGCAATTATGGCACTAAATGATATCTTGTGCGAAATCGCTTAAATTCGCATTAACGTACCACATTAGCATCACAGGATTGTTTACATCAATCTCACATTCAGTAATTTAGTTTAAAGTGGATTCTGACGATACCTAGCTCCGCCTGAAATACCATTAGACCACAAAGCAATAAGATACAGAAGGTTACTTGTGAGTTAAACTTGAGTGGCGTTAAAACGTAGCGTGGGACTTGCCCGGTTCTATAAGATTATTTTGCTATTTTGCGGCCTTTTTAACCGTCTTCAAAAACGAGGAAGGTTCTCAATTCGACCCGTATGTTTTTTTTGTATGTATGTTACTCGATTTCTCCCCCAATTATGAATGGATTTTTATAATTATTTTTTTGTTTGGTAGGTAATTATTCAAAGGTTCCATACAGGGTGGTCTAACTAGTGACGTCAATAATTTTTTTTTAGATTCCTCACACCTGGGGGTATCCAAAAATACCCCATGTATGTTCAGCGATTTTTTGTAGTTTTCGAGTTATAATTTTTTTAAAGGTTTTTTTCAAGTATTCTGGTAGCGAGGCTTAAAAAATTCATAACTTTTTTTTTATTGGCTATTTGGTAATTCTTTTTTTATGACATGATTTTCTAAAATATTATTTATAATAAAAAATATTTGGCTTCCTAAAACTACTTAATGTTACCCAAAAAATTTCTTGAAAGTTAGGATTTTAGTTTTCGTTAGGATGTACTCAAACATTCAACTTCAAATTAAAAATACAAAAAGGAGTTTCCATAGCTTCGAAGTAAGTTCAAAAACTTCACAGGGTCCTAAACTATCAATATCATGAAAAAAAATACTACTTAATGGGCCTTTTTTTGAAGTAATCGGCCTCCGAACGCAGATAGGCTGAAAATGTATGAAACTCAATAAAGAAATTTTTGTTCGATTGAAGGATTTTCTCAAACATTTAACTTCAATTTAAAGTACAAAAAGAAGTTTTCATTGCTTCGGATTAAGTTTAGAAACTTAACAGGGTCCTAAACTACCAATATCATGAAAAAATAATACTACTTTATAAGCCTCTTTTTGAAGTAATCGGCTTCCGAACGCAGCTGCGCAGATAGGCTGAAAATGTATGAAACTCAATTGAAGCTATTTTTCTACTTTTTACATTCCAATAGTAAATAAACTTGAAATTGCGATAGTTTTAAAAAGCATGCTTCGGCATGAATGGGCCGGCTCGACCGGGTGATACCACGGTCTCACAGAAGACCGGCGGCAGCACCTGCGCTGTGTTTCGTCGAGTGAGTGAGGGCACCGGAGGCTAATTAGGGGAAAGGGGGTTAAAAGCAGCGCACTTGAGACTTTACTGGGTGTTGAAGGTGTCTATGGCGGCGGCCATTGCTTACCATCAGGTGATTCGTCTGTTTGTCTGCCCCTATCACATAAAGATAGTAAAAAAAAAGCGCACGGTGTTTTGTTTACGGTTATTTTCTCTCCATATTGAACTAATTACGCTGTGTTAACTAGACTCTGATTATACTCACGTATGGCTTAGTGAGCAACTCATAGTACTGCACAATCCAAGTCATTGAGTAACAAGCACAGGCGCAAAAAGAGGCTAATAAAGTAGTTTTATTTTTTTATGATAAGTATTGGTAGTTTAGGACCCTGTTAAGTTTCTAAACTTAATCCGAAGCTATTAAAACTCCTTTTTAGGGTTCCGTAGCCAAAATGGCAAAAACGGAACCCTTATAGTTTCGTCATGTCCGTCTGTCCGTCTGTCCGTCTGTCCGTCTGTCACAGCCGATTTACTCGGAAACTATAAGTACTACAGTGATGAAATTTGATGGGAATATGTGTTGTATGAACCGCTACAAAAATATGACACTAAATAGTAAAAAAAAGAATTGGGGGTGGGGCCCCCCATACATGTAACTGAGGGATGAAATTTTTTTTTTCGATGTACATACCCGTGTGGGGTATCAATGGAAAGGTCTTTAAAATGATATAAAGTTTTCTAAAAAACATTTTTCTTAAAGTGAACGGTTTTTGAGATATCAGCTCTCAAAGTCGTAAAAAGTATGTCCCCCCCCCTCTATTTTTATAACTACGGGGTATAAAATTCTAAAAAAAATAGAGGTGATGCATGCTAATTAACTCTTTCAACGATTTTTGGTTTGATCAAAGTATCTCTTATAGTTTTTGAGATAGGTTGATTTAACTGTAATTTTGGTTAAGTTTATTATATTTGCTGCTACGGAACCCTTTGTGCGCGAGCCCGACTCGCACTTGGCCGGTTTTTTTTTGTACTTTAAATTGAAGTTAAATGTTTGAGTAAATCCTTCAATCGAGCAAAAATTGCTTTATTGAGTTTCATACATTTTCAGCCTATCTGAGTTCGGAGGCCGATAACTTCAAAAAAAGGCCCATTAAGTAGTATTTGTTTTTCATGATATTGATAGTTTAGGACCCTGTGAAGTTTTTAAACTTACTCCGAAGCTATGGAAACTCCTCTTTGTATTTTTAATTTGAAGTTGAATGTTTGAGTACATCCTAACGAAAACATTTAGTGGTTTTAGGAAGCTGAATATTTTTTTTATTAGAAATAACATTCTAGAAAATCATGTCATAAAAACAGAATTACAAAATAGCCAATAAAAAAAAGTTATGAAATTTTTAAGCCTCGCTGGCAGAATACTTGAAAAAAACCTTTAAAAAATTATAACTCGAAAACTACAAAAAATCGCTGAACATACATGGGGTATTTTTGGATACCCCCAGGTGTGAGGAATCTAAAAAAAATTTATTGACGTCACTAATAAACCACCCTGTATAAATTTTCTCAAAACTGACTCAGTGGATTTTGAAAAAAAAAATAAAAAAAAAATTCAATGGTACCTATATAGTCTTGCAGTCGATTTTGCTTTTTTCAATAATTATATTATTTGGTTCCTAGACCCCTAGGATAAAGCGTAGATTTAACCGCCCCCTAAGCATTTAAATGCCACCCTCTAAAATTAATGATAAATTCACACAACACCTCATACATTGACCTGACTCCGTACTTAGTAGCTTAAGCGCTTGTGTTTCAGATATCAGATAACAGAGGAATCGCAAATGTAATACTTAAAAACATATACATACGAGTATTACACCCAGACACTGAACAAACACAAGTGTGTTTCACACAACGAATGTTTGTCCAGAGTGTCTCGAACCCACGCTCTATTGCGTATGAGGCAGGGTCACTACCAAATGCACCATCCGACCAGTTCCATACTAGTGCAGTAGCGTACCACCCTCTTTCCTTTCTCTTCGATATAAAAATTAAAAATATCATGATTAAATGCACACCAGGGAGATTAACTAAAGTTGGATAAAGTTACGCAAACAAATCACAAAAAGGCATTTTCGAGATAATTACACTTTTAATGTGGAAACGTCTATGAAAATATGTAACTAGATTTCATCCGAGGGTTATGTCCAATTAATAAAAATAATGCATTTTAATTAATTGAAAGGCGTCTACTGTGCATAAGGCACAGCCTTAAATCCAATTTCATTCCACAACAAGAGCATACCCAATGGTTGAATCAGTTGACTACTCAACATGCAGTATGTCTTGTCACAACGTGGTGTTACGCATTCTGAATAATTCAAACGTACTAGTTTGTGCATGCGATAACTGATCGCCATCTGTTCCCACTTCAGTTTATCAATTTACCCTTAGGTAAGCAATGCACTTACTGAAAATGACAAATACTTCGTCCTTATTAGTGGCGACACTTTTATGCGTTCACGCCGATTCTAAAGTTTTTAATAATGAATGATGTATTTAAACCTAAGCTTGAAGGTGTTTGTGGTTCCTTCGTTGTTTCTGGTTGCCATCGCACAAGAAAAAACCTGTTTGGAACCAGAACAATGTATGTGATGTTGTCTCAATTTATTATTATTATTTATAACTGTGTAAAAACGTTACACAAAACAAACGCCATCCATGACAAATCTTAAAAATTTAAATAATTCGTTTATTCCAAGAAATTCGCGAGTGCTCGGCGATCAAATATTCTTCAAAACTTTAAATGACTGGTTTGCATGCCTACGAGTTGTGACTGCAGTGATTCACGAGAAATATTACCAACTTATGGCATTAGGATTAACTTTAAGACTAACGACTTTTTAGACAAAGGATAGAATTGAATAAAACGCAAGCTTAGCTAAATTTATTTCAAAGTAAGATTTTTGACTGGCCGAATGTCGCGTTTGGCCGAGTGACCGAGCCAAATGGGGTTAGGGGAAAAGTCGCCCGAGAATTTCAAGATTGTTTGGCCGGTCTCTGTTCTAACCTAACCTAACCAATAATTTAGTGATGATAATACTGACTAACCTCTACTAAATGAAAAAATAATATTGATGAAGTTAGGTTAGGTCAGTTGTAGGTGAGCATGCCCACTACTGGGGAGTGGATGGCTCAGTATCACGATTCCGCGAGAAAAAATCCTACTGGGTGTCCTGGTAGGTCGTGCATTTGGGAAGGGCTGCATTGTGCCAAACAATTTGGCTCAAAGTGGCGAGCGCGATTTGCGGTACGGTCCAGTCCCGGCTGTGGGGTATCCGACCGCGATTGCGCTGAGATGGACACCCCAGGAGTTTTGGTTAGGGTTAGAGTCCAACACACCACCTTGTCCCCCACATGTGGCAACGTGAAGGCTATGTTATTTTTTTGTTTCCCAGGGGAAACCCCCCTGGTAAAACAAAAAAAAAAGTTGTAGAGCCAGTGACGAGCTAAAAAATCTTGAAATTCTCAATTTATATATTAAAAACGTGTGTACGAGAACTGTTTCCAGGTAGCGGGATAGTACTGAAGGTGGTCCCACACAGGCTTTACATAACATTTGTTGGATAATTTTATTTAACAAATCACTGTCGCGGTAACAAATTGACGTCATGTTATAGCATAATGTTACACAAAGTTACCGTGTTACACAATGTATTATAAAAATAGCAGCTGTTAAACGTGACAGCCAGGAGCGGGATTATAATAGCTGAAAAATACCTATTAGAAAATCAGCGCTCTTCGATTGCTGAACTACTTACTATTCAGGAATACTGATTACACAGAACTTATGTTCTGTATAATTAGCCCAGTAGGTTTTTAAACCACTATAATAGGTAATTAGATTATAGTAGACCATAATCTTGGGGTTCCGGGTTCGATTCTTGGGTCAAGCAAGAGTATGTTTCGTTTTATTATAACATAGCTCGGGTTTGTGATCACCAATCCGCTAAGGCAAGCGATTAAGCCTACTCCTATAATAGTAGCGATGACTTGATTTCTATGATTAACGCCTTTGCCCTGCAGTGGGACAGTATATAGGCTGATACTTTACTTAATAAAATTATAGTACTTGGCCGGATTTTTGGAATCAAATTAGCCACGCCACTCGAGAGTCGCAAAAATCTTCGACGAATTTCAAAAAGTAAGAAAAAGTCTTCAAAATGGTTGGTAGAAATCATAGCTAAACGGATGTAATGTTTACTGCTACACGCTGTATGTGTATAAGTAAGTATGATTTTGTGTTTTCTCTGTAGTCAGATATCTGTATACCCATTCCCGTATGTTCTGTTGTAGGGAGTTAGTCAATGTATGAGATGTTGTGTGAATCTATCTATTCACACAGTTTCACATCTCGTGAAACATACTAAATTCACAAACCTCTCAGAGCATACAACCCGATAAATGTGGACCAATACCGGTAATAAATCTAGTTTGAGACTATTGCGAGAGCCACAGTAAAGCGGAATTGCATTACGGAAGGTTTCGCCAGTCCGACGTAATTTGTTTAGCTCGACACCGCGTGAGTTAAAATTTGATTGTCAGTCACGTTTTGCTGGCTGTACCCATTAGGTTGTGAAGTGATTAGGTTATGATACCCTTCGATGGGACACCAGTGTGACACGACCGAAGATTGGGCGCAGGACACTGCTAAACGTGCTTTCCGAGGCACGGGGGTACAAGACCGCCAACTTCCAGGCTTTGATTGAGTTGACACAATTTCTGAATAGAAAAACTCATGTACAAACTCACCGACCCGGGGACCGAACGCGGGAGGGGTCCCGGAGGGCTTGGGGAAGCGCAGCCGTCATTTTTATGTGTGACCCACTACTTACTGCGCCACCGAGGTAGTCATTGAGACAAGCGTCATTATAAATGGGCCGCTGGACCGAAGTGATACTACGGCCTCACAGAAGTAGGGCTTGCGCTATGTTTTGTCGACAGAGTGAGGTACCGCAGGCCCCATTGGGAAGAAAGGGGGTTAAAGGTTGACAGCGCACTTGTTATTCTACTGATGTTGCAGCTATCTATAGGCGGCGGTAATCGCTTATCAGGTGATCCGTCTGCTCAGGTGCAACATATCATATATAAAAAGGTGTACCTACAATAAATGTCATCCAAAACTATCCTGAAACAAAAATCAAGTGCAATTCGAACTCGCACTCGTAGGATTCCGTACCAAATGAGTGAATATAGTCCAAAATGGCGTTTTATGCATGGTTGCCCCATAAATATTTAATACAAATGTGTTTTTCGAATATCGAATATTTTAAGTGCCTACCTGTTGCCATTGTTTCGAGCATATTTCGCGTACGATGTATGAGAATTCCAGGACCACGCCGACTCCATAGCGCCTGTGTGCCAAACCAATGAACCAACGAAAATTGTGAACGAAATCTAGTTAGTACTTTTTATTTCATTGATTTTGAATTCCCAAAATCATCACTATTTCAACCAATAGACGTCCACTGCTGGAAATAGGCCTCCCCCAACGTTCTCCACACAGATTGGTCCTGTGCCACCCGCATCAAAGGTACTCCCGTGGCTTTCACTAGATCGTCGGTCCACCTGGTGGGAGGCCTGCCACAGCTGCGACCTCCTTATTCCCAAAATGCAAAATATTATTATCGCTCTTTGACGAATGGGGCCCTCACTGGTGGGCGGTACGTTTTTTTTTATTTATTTATAGTAAAGCAAGGCAAACGAGCAAGCTGGTCACCTGATGGCAAGTGAACACCGCCGCCCATGGACATCAGCTACACCAGAAGGAGGTCGGATGCGTTGCCGGCCCTTTAGGAAGGTATAGGCTCGTTTCTTGAAGATTTGGATGTCGTACCGGTTCGGAAATACCGCTGCGGGAAGCTGATTCCACAATGAGGAGGTGCGCGGCAGAAAGTGTCGTGTAAAGCGCATAATAAAAATGTCGTCTAAAGTGTATATGTATAAGACTTCCTTTTTTATGTACATACAATAATAGTAAGTGCTGTCTAGGTGCGCATCAAATTCTGTACCAGTTAGGGCTCCGTGTCTGTCAACATTTGGCCAACGCCGCGCCTGTTTGCGACCGAATAGCTATCGATTAGCTGGTATTATTAGTCTGTGGCGATGCAGTAAGTATTTATAAACGGAATGTTCTAGAACGAGTTTATAGATGTTAGATCGTCTTTTAGGGTAATACCTACATATCTGTATCTGTGAACATTTACGCCCCTTTAGCCAAAGATCCTTAGCCACGTGTTCTGCCAACCATTCTGAACAACATTTATTCTATGACTTGAATATTGGTCGATTTTTTTATGAGATAAGGGGCAGACAAACAGACGGTTCACCTGATGGTAAGCGATTACCGCCGCCCATGGACACCCGCTACATGAGAGAAGTCCCTATAAAAAATTGAAAAATAACCAGTTACGTGACTTGGTATGTAAAGTTGAACTTTTTGAAATAGTCTTAGAACAAAATGTTGTTCAGAATGCTCAACATGCACCTATGGACATAGAAAACTTCGTGAAAAGATCAGTTATCGCGCAAAATTGATTTTATCACAAAAACTAGAGTTTTTTCGTCGTTTTCGAGCAATATCCAATCCACCATATTTTTTCACATCGAAAATTCAAGAGAATTGCCTGTGCCTTTCGGATAGTTATAGCAGCTATCATTCTATGTACAGTCGAGTTCAAAAATATGTATACACTTTAGGACCTTGTCACAGTACATAAGTATAAGAAAACGACTTCCACTTTCTTATAAATATGTATTGTGACAAGCTCCTAAAGTGTATAACTATACATATTTTTGAACTCGACTGTACAGTTATTTTATGTCAGCAGAATCACAAGTGAGCTACCGATCTTTGTACTCCCCTTCTTAGAGGCCTGTGTCCAGCAGTGGACTGCAACAGCAGATGATGATGATGAAAATTAAATGATGACCTAAGATCTCATTAGATGTTTATGGGCTTGGTGATTATTTACCATCAGGTGACCCGCATAAAAAATACGCGTCAAAACCCTTAATTACAAAAGGTTTCCACAGCGGATTAGTTTTCAATATTTAGTTACACACGCATTTGTGAATAAGAGGCTTAAATAGTCGTTAGGACGATTACATTACGGAATCTATTAAACTTCCAGAACACTGGCCTAATCGGATAGGAATTAAAACTGATTAATGTTCCTGCATAGCCATTAACAAATACGGGAATGTGCTATTTTAAGAAACTGTTGGGCGCGTAAAATGTTAAGAGTGGGTAATTAGGTGCGTTAAGCACGCACGGTTGGTGTGTGGTGGTGGTGCTTTGAGGAGTGGAAACGAGAAAGAATGATGTAGTGATAAATGATTTTAAGCGTTCACTTTGCATTATGCAAATAATTTATACACGAGATTAATCGCGATGATATTAAATATTAATTATTATGGTACCATTCACTGCTCGACGTTTAAGCGGATTGGAGGTTAAGTTTACTCTATGAGGCGCACGGCTTCGTCTGCTACGCTTGGCTCTCATTTTCGAAATTTGCAATGTCAAGCATTAAGTTCTATATAATGTACTTTTGTTTACACATATTGTCACATTTAGTCCTGTTAAAATCAATTAAAGTATCAGCCTGTGTACTACCACTGCAGAGAAAAGGCCGTTCGTCTTTCTTTTTTATCGTTACTATGATTGGATTAAGCTTAATCATCAATGCCTTCTCTAGTGCGGTTTGGTGACCACTAACCTAATAACTAATTAATGTTCGAAAAATTCGAAACATACCCATTTATTTGTTCGATTTCCGGATTGGGTGAAGTATTTTTTTAAATAATTATCATAATAAACTCTATGGATTAGATACGCACTTTAGGAAAACACCTGTGTTTCGTCTGCTACTGAGTATAAATGGGTTTAAGTATTAAGATAATAAGCATCAAGTGCTTTTGTTATCTGATAATCATAACACAAGCGCTTGCTACTTATTACGTAATCAGGTTAGTGTATAAGTCAAGAATTTAGTTATTATTTAAGTATAACGATATTGTTAAATCAATCAAAATAAAAGCAGATGATACTGCTGTCATTTGTTTGACAAAATGTCGTAAGTTGTGAGAGAATGTCGCTGACTTGACACAAAATGTCGTAAGCATTTGTTGTCGCGTATTTGTCAGTGATTCCTAATTGGATATCTTGTATGTGTCACTGCGGTACGGAAACCCATTAGAAAGGGATCGTCAGGCCTCGCTATCCCTTACGCGCTAATGTCCCCGGAGACATGATGTGTTTAGCGAGTTTCTTTTATTTTCATTACATTTGTTGCCTGCCAACTCCTACCTATTCTGTATGGCAATAATTAATATTGTATGGATACTGAGAGCGAGTGCAGGTTTAGAAGTAACATGCTGGCCCGTAGCACTAGGTCTCGTAGCGCGTAGCACGCTAGATTTCATAGCATGTTTTATGCCGTAACACGCTTGATTTTGTATCAACCTATACCCAATAGGTCTTATACCATGATTATGATTATGACCATGATTATGATTATGGGATCATAAAATGTTGGATCCTGTACCATGTTTTATGCAAAGATTTCAAATCTTTGGCTAGCTAGATTACGCAGCATAACTGACTGCGAAGCACGCTAGATTTCGTTGCATATAGACTGCGTAGCCCGCAAGATCTCTTAGCGCGATAAACTGAGTACCACGCTATATAATATCTCTTATCACTACAGATATTGAAACACGATACACTTTAAATTCCGTAGCATGACTGACTCCGTAGCACGCTAGATCTCGTAGCATGCTTAATCTCGTAGCACAATAAACTGCTTAGTATGTAGATCTCGCAACTCATATCACGTAGTACGCTACGGTTTTCTAAGTATCTATTTTGCGCTTCTACTTTATTATTTAGGTACATTTGTAGTCGGAAGTTCCAATGACGATGTTTCACGTGTTAATGTCTCTGACAGTATTATACCTACGTGTTTCGTGTTACTTTTATTTGCCTCGGAAATGGAGGAGGCCGTTTAGGAATGCGGGAATTTGCCGAATTCGTCAAGCAGAAATGTATTCATGGTATGATAAAGTTTCTGAATATTAGGATTTTTGTGTCGACGTTTGGATGGAATTATTTATTGCTCACGTGTCAAATAATACATTGTTGTGAATAAGTTGGGAAAACTTACGGGTTTCGTTCAACATTATGATAAAATCTATTATTTGTATCATTTCTTTCCTTTCCGTATAAAAGTACGCATTATCTGAGTAGTTTTTGGGAGGCCCCGGCGGTTTTCTTGTAAATGATTTATTGATTTACTAGCGGCCGCCCGCGACTTCGTACGCGTGGAGTTAATTATTGACACTTACCGTCATATTTTGGACAATCCACACAATATATTTTTATAAATTGTAGCCTATGTGTTATTCTGATGTAGGTATAAGCTATATTGTGGTAAAGTTTCATTCAAATCCATTCAGTAGTTTTTACGTGAAAGAGTAACAAACATCCATACATCCATACAAACTTTCGCCTTTATAATAGTAGTAGGATTAAAACGATATCAGCTCGGTGGAAAGTTAGCGACATCCATACGGATGGGTCGTGATTCGAATCCGAGCATGCACTTATGATTTTTTCAAATCTATGTCGTTAACCTAATTAACAATATTGCTACATTAACAAAAATGCACGGTTGTCCCGTACACATTTTTTTAAGTGCATGGAATTTCTTTCCGCAACCGTTAGGTGATTCGAGACTGAATAAAAATTAAATTGCATGCATGCTCAGTTCCCATGGGAGGAGAAAATTACAGGTCACAGTCGATTGGGCTAATGACGTCACGGGGCCATTACTATTCCGGCTGCGCCTGCATCGAGCATTCTGCACGGGAACTGTTGGGACTGATTCGTGATTGGGAGCTGAGCGAGTTAAGAGAGCGAGCGGTATTGGACAATTTGAAAATATTGTTGGACCACAAAAATGTCTACTTAATGATGTAGGTTAGGTTAGGTAGGTAAGATGCCTGGGAGGTTATGTAGGCAAGGCTACGCTGGATTTCCACATCTCCTTTAATTATGGCGATGAGGATGCGTCGCTGTAGTCTTAGTTGGTATTGATAGATAGATAGATACTCTTTATTGCACAACACATGACAGAACTTAATGCTAATAGTAATTTCCAAATACAATATCGACGGCCTTATCGCTAATAGCGATCTCTTCCAGACAACCTTTGGATTCTCGGAGAAGAGCTCAATATAACCCGAGGTGACCCCCGTCGGCCGGTATGCTTAAAGATGCTCCTGCATTGCACTTCGCAGGGGCTGCATTTATACAGCTATAACAAAAAAAAGGAAGGTAGAATAATAATTAAGAAATTATTTATTAAGCACTGGTATCGACATCACACTATTAACATTTATTATATTAGGTATTAACAGTTCCATTTTATGTCCTATTGCATAATACAAATACAAAATTCAATGCAATACAATGCCTGCGCACACCAAGAGGTTTAGCTCCTCATTCCTGCCCCGAGCCATCAAGTCATGCCCTTCCAGTTCATGTGTTTCCTCCTTCTTACATACCTGGGTTTTAGGCGGGGCGTGAAACGATATCTCAGCAGGCCTTCAGGGTGAGGATGACAGACTCAATAGACACCTTTGTCTGTTCTTTTGTGCCTGTCAACCTCATATTTGGATCTCACGGCCGCTTACCATCAGGCGGAGTGAGGTCACCTTGATTGTCCTCAATATAAAAAAAGACGTCAATCCTTGTCTTGTAATTTGCTAGAACCATACCCGTCAAATGAGGTAGTCGTCCCAAGTAACGTCACAAGGTTTTGCGTGATTAGTTAACTCAGTGAGCACTGGAACTAAGGAAAGCAGTTAATGGGACGCGTTATTATGTCCACTTTATCAAGACCTTAGCTTTACGAAAAAGATCTGGATGAGGATAATTTTTCACAAGGAACAAGGACACGAAGTTTGTTTTCAAGGAGTTTGGATGATTTTGTATGAAGACGATCATATTGCGCAATGGTTTTGTCTATTCGGATTGCCTACAACCTGATGTTATTCTATACAATTAACTGCTGCACTTAGAGACGTTAATTAAAACTTAGTTGTTACTTAAGTAAATACACCTTGTTTTAAATTATACATTTATTTATTTGTTTAGACATAAAGACTATCCATACTTAAAATAGTTAATTTTTGTATTTTAGTGCGGCAGTATCCTCTTTATTTGACCGCCTCGATGGCGCAGTGGCCAAGGTGTTTGCCCAAAGCGCGAAAGGTCCCGGGTTCGATTCCCGGATTTGGGTCTGGGTGTTTTGTTTGTAGTACAGGGGTTGCCCTAGATTGAGACCAGGTTTATTGGTATGATTGTCAGGCGTATTTATTTATTTAGATAACCATTTTTGGTCTTTAAGTGGTTATTACAACGCAAAATATACTTTCCACTGCAAACGAAGTAATTTCCCCCAACAAAATGAATGGCAAGGCGAACATCTTCTATTACATATAATAAAAATGTAAAAAAGCTGTGTCTGTACATTGAAGATATTTATCTGAAAATAACTTAGGACGACTAAAAAACAGTAACAGAACATGAATCAATGATTTTTAAAATTTTTGTCTGTCTGTTTGTCTGTTTGTCTGTTTATGTGTTTGTCTGTTTGTCTGTTTGTTCGCGCTAATCTCGGTAACTACTGAACCAATTCGAATGAAACTTTTTTTATTGTATAGCTGTAATATCAGGGCAACTTATAGGATATATTATATTTTGAAGACCAGGCTCCTTGATGTAGAACCACAACAGCCCAGCTAAACTATAAGAGGTAGGTCAATGGCACCTTAACAAAAGTTGTTCAGATTGATGAGCAGTTTATGATGCCATGAAAAAAAATCAAAGATCATGGAACATCTGGTTTGGACCTCTAAGCGCCCAACTACACTATAACAAATAAGGAATGAAATGGAATGGAAAATTGTCAAATGTGATGAGCATTTTTGGATGAGATCCTATAAGGAAGGATATAACTTAAACCCCTAATGGAGCGAAAAGGGGGTTCAAAGTTTGTTCATGGGACTACGTGATTCCTTGGCCCAATTTACTCCAACTTTTGCATAAACATTCTTTGACAGAATTGATGGATAAAATATAAGATTCAAACTTTAATAGAATACTTACATCCCCTAATGGAATAAAAAATAATTTGGGGGTTCATTAGAAGTTGATATTTTAAATATTAAATGGGTTTGCACTTGACCTCATCTCACCTGATGAAGAGTGACAATGAGGTCTAAGATGTAGCGTGCTTTCCCAGAAGAAGCCTATTCACTCTCGACTTAAAGACACCCAAATTGTAGCTCTCTGGAAATACAAAACCGGCAAGTTGTTCCGTTCCTTAGCATTTCGTATAAAATATTAATGAGCCGCCTTAAAATCTATTAACCTATAAACGAACATTTATAATAGGTAATATTTTTGTTAAATTGTATTTAAATAATCATCTTTAAGTCAAGAGTCATAAAGTTCACGCAAACGAAGTTGCGGGCGGCCACTAGTACTAAATATCCCTTAAGAAACCTCAAAATGCTGGCAATCCTTCGGAATGTGCTGTTGAGTGTCGCCGTCACGTCTCCAACATAAACATGTCACACAGACACCCCTGCGTCTAGGGCTGTCACATTTATTAAGCCAATGGAAATATGTCTTTGGAAACACAAACACATCACGGTTTGCGAGAGCACCAGCTTTGGCGGAAGCCCGTAAATGAAGTTCACAAACTTAGATTTTTTTTATTGAGGACAATCAAGATGACCCCACTCCGCCTGATGGTAAGCGGCCTTGAGATCCAAATAGGACATGAAAATAAATAGGATTTTTATTTTTAAGGCGCAATACAAATGTTTAACACACAACAAGTAATCTTACAATAATGTCAATTATTGTTAATAGTGACCGTTTTTAGAATTAATTAACATTATTGTCCCTTGTTACGTGTAAACAACGTTGTATTGCACCTCGTAAAATCAAATTTACTTGCATCTAAATTTGTAAGGTTTTAATTTCTTAAAAAATATCATATTGTCACCACAATCAGTGTAAGTAGGTAGGCGGTGCTAGTTTCGTTATTGTAGCCCCTTAATGGAACCATTTAAGATTTTAGGGTTGTCAGCCCTAGCAACCGATCAGCTTGTCACGTCCCCAGGGCTGAGACTCGTGTAAGCAATCCTCGCTCAACAAATGTAGTTGTTGAATCGACGGTTTTCTACTTCATTCGTTACACATGAGACGTTGACTCAGATATTTTTCGATTGCTGAAATATTTGCAAGAATCTCGAAGTTACAGTATCTCATACATTGACCTGACTCCGTATGAAGTAGCTTAAGCAGTGTTTTGTTTTAGAGATATCAGACAACAGAGCGAACACAAATATTATACCTAGATACTTAAGTAATTATATATTATTATATTACAAATACTTTTACATACATACATAAACGGGACTAAACGCGACGAAATTAAATAAGTACATTTTAGCACTTACTGACGTTTCTGACTACTGACTGCTATACTTACTAATTTCTAATTATGTACTTATTTAATTTCGTCGCGTTTAGTCCCGTTTATATAAAGTATTTGTATAATGGAACGCGAAAGTTTGAAAACATAATATCTTACAAACCGATACGGGCCGATATTTATTATATTACGCCCAGACACTGAACAAACACAAGTTTTTTTTAATTACGCGTATGATTGTCCAGGGTGGGGATCATACCTTTGGCGTTTGAGACAGGGTCACTACCAAACGCGCCATCCGGCCAGTCAAGTCAAATATTTTCAGTACTTTCACCGTAGAGCTTACTGTGGGAGAGTTATGCTTCGGTGGTACAGTTGAAAAACCACTCGGTATGATGGAGGTTACATGGGATCGATGCTCATAACAACGAGGAATCTTTTAAGTGCATGTCTGACTTAAGATTTAAATAGCCCAACATTTGGCTTTCCATTACTTGATCGACGCAGGTACTTATGGAAAGTTTCAGTCCAAGGATTCAATTCTCAGATTCTCAGGTATTAGAACAAAGATCACCTTTGTTTTTTTATCAATGGAAGTATAGTAAGTATGCTCTCCGTCCTTCTTTTGACTTTTAGTTTAAGAGGGAATGAAAAACGAAACTTTTATTTTAAGAAATGAACATGATTATTAAATAAGCTTAGACAAGATAAATAAAACAAAGACTTAATAAAACAACAAAAATGAGATACAGACGGCCGTTCAAAAAAATTCCACATAAAATTCTGTTTTCAACTCGATTTTAACTCCAAAAGGCTGCAAATTGACTTTTGTGCGACTCCAGAGATCGTTGAAAACGTATTTATGAGCACTTTAAACCCTTTTAACAATTTTATGAGTTTGACTATTTCGGCTGAATAAGTTGACAAAGATGGGGTTGAGAGGAAGCGAGGAGAATCAGCGTCATCACAGCCTTACACAGCGATTACTTATGCGCCTCTTTAAACATGGAAATCATGGAACTGTGAGGTTCTGAGGCACGCAAGCTCCTCCGAGAGTTGTCTGCCCGGCTTCTCGATATGTCAGGTGACCGTAATGGTGACAGCTACCTCGGCTAACGCTTTGGATGGCCATTCAAAGAGGTAAATGCCACTAACATTCTGGGCACGCTGAGTGGTAATGCAGACGTCACTTTGTAAATGTTTTCATCTCGCAGTTCGTCTTTAGTTTTTTTTTCTTATAAGTAAAGTTATTATAAAAAAGCTATTCCGTTTAAAATTAACGCCTACTCGGCATATCTTATGGATTTTTTTTGTCGCATATGATTTTGTTTACATAACTACATAATGTTATTAGGGCTTTGGATATTTTGTAAATCCTATGTTGTCTGATATATGTAACAAAAGTGCTTAAGCTACTTAGTACGGAATCAGGTATGAGATGTGGTGTAAATATATTTATTTATTTACTAAAGTGAACACATTCATTTGAATAATCACCGCTTTTGATGTAGTATTTTAATGTAAACAAACAGTTCAAAATGTTCTTTCTACTCTGTCCCTTACAAGGTAAGCTGTACCCTGGTAGTAAAGATTTTAATACCCTCACATTGATTTATCCACGCTCACTTCGTAACCCCAGCCTTAGGTTCAAGAAACTTTTATGGCGGGTTGGGTACGATCGGACTCATGTTAGGGCTTATGGGTCAATTCGAACTAAGGGTGAAGCCACCGAAAAGATAATTCTGGTTAGGGCCTTTAAAGCCAAGGCTGTGATGGATCACGTGATTCTTTTCATAATGTCTTAAAAATTTGGTTTACTGACTCTTATAAACCATTAAATTCTTGTCGTCATAATACGGTAACAGGAATAAAGCCCTTTTAGCATGTTAGTTCATCAAAATAGAAATCAGCTGGTCCATACATTATTGTCTGGTGGATATTCTTTCTCGATCATTGCTTAAAAATATATTCGCATTTAAGGGGGGCTATACGAATGAAACTAGCGCCGCCAACCTATTAGTTATTTCTAGTGTTAGTTATTGCTAAAAACGGCCACTTTTAGCAATAATTGACATTATTGTTACTTGTCGCGTGTTATATATATTGTATTGCATCTCGAAAAATTCAATTTACTTTTATCTAAGTCTGTAATGTTTTGCTTTCTTAAAAAATATTGTATTTTCGCCACGATCAGTGTAAATAGGTTGGCGGCGCTAGTTCCATTCGTGTAGCCCCTTAAGGTGAAGCACGCTAGCGACGCCAATATACCTTTTTAAATTGTTAGCTTCTAAACCTGATTTTTAATATTTGCAGACCGTCAGAATTTCGGTTTACATTCATTCTATTTATTCAATAACTAGCGGCCGCCCGCGCTTCGTACGCGTGGTGTTACACTTTCCGTCTTATTTTGGACAATCCACACAATATATTTTTATGAATTTTTGCTAGTGCTTAAAGTGGCCCGTTTTGGCGTCTAAGTGTTCGATCATAACGTCATGCCAAAAAGGACCCCAAAATTAAAAAGTATGAGTGATTGGCAAGATTCTGGCGGTCCGTACTTCCTAGAAAAAGATACGGTTCAGTAGCTAGTTATTTAAATCTATTGGCGTTGCTAGTGTGTTTTACCCTTCACCTTAAAGAGAGGAAAAGCCGTATACAGAACCTTTGATTTATTGAAGTGGAAACTGTCTTTTACCGTCTGAAATGTAAGGTTTTTCAAATGCTGGCACTTTAGTGGCTCTTAAGATGTTATTGGTTTTATTATACGCGATTATGTACATCAATTTGGGGGAAATCGAGAGTTTTCACGTAAATAAATAAACATTTAAGATTTGTGTTTTGGCATTACTTTTGCGGTGAATTATAACTCGTTGTTGCAAAGATCTTTATCTTTATTTAGGACTAGTGGCCCGCCCTCACTTCGCTTCGGGAACGTAATTCAGAAATGAACCAATAGATGGCGCTGTGTCCAATTACATCGCGCAAGCGTTTCGTGTTTTCGGTTTACCTATAAGCCTTTTCGTTGTCTATAGAAGTTATCTCTTTATAAATAGTATAGAAGATATAGATAGTATGACGTATGGACCTCCGGTATCCTCATTCGATCGAAAAACACTGCGCAGGCGCTGCTTCACGCCGGTCTTCTGTAACAAGTATGAAACTATTTGGAAAATAAGTAAGTAAGTCATCTTAGTTAGTTCTCATAAACCTTATTATCACTATCCATCAGATGCGGTTGTGGTCAAGCGATAATCTAAACAATCTTCTATGCTATTTACAAATAGGAAATTCTATAGGCAACCGAAAAACGTAGCACTTGCGAGATGGTAATCGACACCCAGCGCCGACACACTACGCTTACAGTAACTGGGTTGGATGTAATTTGTAACTTACATAAAAACATAAATTACTACATACCAGTTTGTTTCTCCTGTCTTCAGGGAGATATCGCTAAATCACTCAAAAGAAAGATGAGTTGGTGCTTCTGTACACGCGAAACTATTCCGTTGTCGTTATACTCGTATCTAATCTTTTTTTCATACTTGTTTACAACCTAGCCTCACTAGGTAAATGTGAGTCCATCGGGCACAAATCACCCCAGCTGTCAGATATACGAGGCGCCATCGGGAGTTGCGACATGAGTAATTATTCTGATTTATCCCCATTTTCCAATGTTGGGGCAACTTGTGACTTATGGGACCGTTTAATTTTGAAGTATTAATCGCGAATGATCAAGTGTGTTGTGCTTTATTTGCGTAGTGTAAAAAGATCGGCATTACAAATAAATATATTCTTTATTCATTTTAAGTCCGTATCGCTGATTTGTAAAGTCGATTTCTACCGAGAACAATCAGCAAGAAATATACGAGTAGTAGATATTAGTCTTCAAATTATGATCATTACAATTTTCATTCTGATAACAAGGTGGTTCGATCTACTTCCTGCGGTTGAATTCTTAAATCGAATCATACGCAAGCGGCTGTCATTCCATACTTATAATCTTGATGGTTGGCGATCAAACACTGTGCGTTTCTCTTCGGCGAATCTCAGTTTTGTGGAATTTAGCTGCTAGTCTAGGAAGTTTAGCTGCGGCAGTATTTCCTGATGGCTATGACCTAGGAACCTTCAAGAGCAGAGCGTACTCCTTCTTAAAAGGCTGGCAACGCATCAGCGACCACTCTGATCTCGCAGATGTTCATGGGCAGCGGTGATTACTTACCAGCAGGTGACCCACTTGCTCGTTTGCCGCCTCTAGTATAAAAAAAAACCAGTCTGCTCGTCGGCCACATCTCACGTACCTATAAAATATCTTAATAAGCGTAATTATGATAACGTGGCTCCATTACAAATCGCCCCAGAGTTGTCCGATATGCGAGGCGTCATGAGTTGCGACATACAGTAATTATTCTGATTTATCCCCACTTTCCAACGTTGGGGCAACTTTTGACGAATGGGGCCGTTTAATTTTGAAGTATTAATCGCGAATGTTCGCGTTTGTTTTGATTTGTGTCTCTACTAAATGGGGTTACTAGTAACTCGTATTTAATGTTCTCGATTGGCTTCTGGTCGGCTAACTTTAACATAGGTACCTGTCTGGGAGTTTGTATGAAATTAAAGTTAAGAACTATTTTAGTTAGTAAGTCAGGATATTCTTGCAGGACGTTAAAAACGCTGCAGAAAATCGAACTTTCAGACAGTCGTTGAATCATGGGTTCTACAAAAAGATATTATTGCAAACTAGCTGTTTACCCCGATGGGAGCTTTGGCGCGTGAATAGTAACTTTTCACCCAGATAGCTTCCCCACCCCACCTTTTCGGGTAACGCCTTACGATCCCCTTTTTTTCAATAAAAGTAACCTATGTTCTTTCTCAGGGTCTAGACCATCTATATAGGTTGGTACCTATATAGAATTTCAATTAAATCTCTTCAGTAGTTTTGGTGTGAAAAAGTAACAGGCGGACAGACAGACAGACAGACAGCGTTATTTTCGCATTTATAATACCTATTAGTAAGGATGACTGCCTCAATGCAGCAGTTAGTGCTACGGCAGTGCTTGGGATCCTTGATTTTATTTCCAGGTCGGCCCTGTGAGAATTAATCCCTGAGTTGTTCCAGTAAGGAATTTTCAGTGTCATGTTAGTCTTGGGTACAAGGAAACGTCACGGAAAGCCCATAAAGCCGTTGATCCTACCCCATTTCATTTCCCGTTGTGTAATACTGGTATCCCACGGGATAAGGGAAAAGAATGGAGTGTGCACCTGTGTTTGCGTACACCTGGCTTATCATTAAGAAAGACCCTTATCAGTAAGTGCCCGACAGGTTACATAATACTGTTTGTTTATTTACTACTGGCTTTTGCCCGCGGCTTCGCTCGCGCCCCCCACTTCCTTAAAATAGGGGGGTTAGAAAGGGACATAAAGTTACTCTCCATCCCTTCAACTATCTCCACTTAAAAATCACGTCAGTTCGTCGCTCCGTTTTACTGTGAAAGAAAGACAAACATACAGATATACAGACACACTTTCCCATTTATAATATTAAGTATACATTGTAACATCCTATGATCCTATCACATTATGGTTTTGTAGAGAAACTACACAAATGATTGCTACTATTACTACTACTTATTTTATAAAGATATCAATATCATAGTCCACGTCAATGCTTATGTAAACTGAAAATACGAAACACTTGCGCGATTTAATTGACCCCCAGCGCTATCTATCGATACTGGTCTAAGTTAAGTAACGAAACGAAGTGAGGGCGGGCCGCTAGTTATTCTATAAAAGAAGTTGTCAATTTTATGGGACCGAGCAATACTTTTGTTATAAGCCCTCAAATTGCACTCGATTTTAAAAATAATAAATAATTATGTACCAACTTATGTAATTTGTAACATTTTTAATGAAACCAATTTCAATTATGTTTTTAAATTTTGGCATTGCATTATCTCGTAAAGAATAATATGTATTACGTGATTGAATAAGCAGTAAGTTTTATATAATGTTTCAATATCTTCGTGTTAGCCTCGTTTATATCAAGCATTTTCAATAAAATCACTTTCGCAAAACCACTATTTGGATCGGCAAAACCATGAAGTGGCAACCCTTTGTTACCGAACAATCACACTTAGAAAATTGGCATATCCTTACCCGAAATTACCGGCCCAAGTAAATCAAATTGACCGTTTTTAGGGATTAAACTAGTTGCCACAAATGGGACCTTTCTAGGTTTAGCCAGATGTGGGTTTTCGATGCTAAGAGTGGCGGGTAAGTATGTAACGCTGTAGTAAGAACGCTGATGTACATATATAGGTATACTCTACGTTGATTGAAAGGATATAACTAAATCTACTACTACAAGGTAGGATGACGACATTCGAAGGCTGGCTGGAGTGAGCTGGATGAGAGTGGCCGAAAATCGGGAGCGGTGGCGTGCATTGGGGGAGACCTATGTCCAGCAGTGGACGAGCGTGGGTTGCTGATGATGAACTAAATCTACTACTGTCCGCCCGAAATACCGTGGGAGAGTCACGTTTTGGCATGAATGGACTGGATCGACTGGAGTGATACTTTACAGAGTAAATCAGCGGCTGCGCAGTGTTCACTGAGTGAGTGAGGGAACCGGAAACTCAATCGGCGGAAAGGGGAAAAATGATTGCAGCGCACTTGTGACTCCATTGGTGTTCCGGTTGTCTATGGGCAGCTGTAATAGCTTACCATCAGGTGATTCTTCTGCTCGTGTGTCATTTATTCCTTAAAAAAACGAATGCCGTGATTCTTTCTGTAGGAGCTTAATTAGTATGTACAGTCAGCAACTTATCAGGTTACCACCAACCTGTCAAATTTCCTAAATTAATATTCAACCTATTGTTCATGACAGTAAGATGAGAGTTGATTAAAGAAATTTAACAGTTTTGTATACTTTGATGTGTGGTATGTACTTTAAAATTATATTTATCAATTTACTAGTGGCCCGCCCTCACTTCCTTTCGGGAAAGTAGTTCCATTGTCTACCAATAGATGGCGATGGGAGACAATTACATCGCGCAAGTGTTTAATTTTTTCGGTTTACCTATAAGCTCTGACGTGGACTATTGAGTTAACCTCTTTATAAATAGTATAGAAGAAGAAGATGAGACGGTGAAATCAGCACGTTCATATGAAAAATACTGCTATAAGCGGTTAGATGAGCCGCTAGGGAGCATATATCGATACTGATGGATGAAGGATGGAGGAAGGATTGAAAAGGTAAGCGTTAGATAAAGCTCTCGAGATAAACTTGCTGTCGCTTGACGCTCCTACGTAAGTGCGGAACGTATTTCAGGTAGTCGGCGGTAAATGCAAGTTCATTTTGAGGCTATCAGTGCAAAGTGATAAGATACGGTTTTGGTGTTCTGTAAATACTGTTGCGAGTAGGTTTTTTTTTATGTGATACGTAGCAGACGAGCAAGCGGATCACCTGATGGTAAGTAATTGCCGCCGCCCATGAACACATGCAACAAGTGCGCTGCTAATCTTTTATCTCCTTCCCCCCCGATGGTACGGTGGTGGTACGGGGTACGTAAAATTCAAGAAAACGCGAAAGTCACACAAATACAATTTTATTGATGAATAACAATAACATAATAACGTACATTGGAGATAAGCTCTATTTCCATATGCAGGGGCATATAGTCGTAACACATTCGTTACATTATGACAATTCAATTCAATAGTGACGCTCATTCATTTCATTTTATCTGAAATGAAATGAAATATTCTTTATTATTAAGTAGATACAGAACGTTTATGAATAAATGTCAAATATTATGTTAACTACCACATTCCATTCCATTTTATTTAATTTCAACTGAATCATGGCACGTTTCAGAAACTATCTGAAACGTGCATGTTTCTTCCTGTTTTCCCCCAAACTAATAATATTTGTAAACTGTCTGACTTATCTACAAACTACCCCAAATCTCTTGTTCCCCTAAATTTATCTTACACTGTAGCTATTGTAAGTTCATTTGTGCGAGTTTATTAGACAGCTAGTGGGTCGCCCGTGGCGATCGACCAAGCCAAGGCCAATTTTAGAGAAGCTCAGATTTATAGTTCCTAAGTGTAATTCTTATTTTGAGTGAGTAGTTTGATGGTATCCGATTAGGACACCAATGGGACATATACCCCAAAACAAAAAGACTTTTACCTCTCTACAATGACACCGATCTTAACCTACTAACAATAAACATGTGTGACTAGACTTAAGATTGTAATTGAATTAAATTTAATATCGCGGAACAAATTAATTTTGTAAATAAGCACAAAAAAGGAACCAATTTGTTTAAAGAAAAAATTAAAAAGCTACCAACTTCGGGCAAAAACTGCATCTTTCATGTAATGATGACTTACTTACTAATGTATCAGTTCCATTAAATCCTGAATTTGTCCACCCTTGAGGTAGAAAAAATCCATAGAACTTACTTCAATTTAAGAAAAATACTTCAAATGAAGGAACTAAATGAGTGTTGAGATCTTTTTCAAAAGAACTGCAACACTCCTTTCAGTTCAGTGAACTGTCCCCCGCAAGTCTAGGTGCTCAGTCGACTGGCGAGACCCTTTGTTAATATTATAGCAGTAGAATAAATATTACATCGGTACCAGGCTTAATTAGGTCATTTTAAAATATATAGGAAATGGAAAACCTACGGATATTTCCAACTCGGTACGGGTATCAAGTCTCGACTGTATCCACTCCAAGAGTTTTTATTTTTAGGTATGTTATAGGTGGCAGAGGAACTGAGTAGCAATTCTTGCGCACTCGACATTGAAGTCGAATTAGAAATGTGTATAGATACATGTATGAAATCTCTAAATTCGACTTCAATGTCGAACGTTCGAGAATTGTCCCCCTGATAGTAAGCGATTGCCGCCGCCCACAGACATCCGCAACACCATTGAAATCACAAGTGCGCTGCCAACCTTTTAAACCTCCATTCCTCCTGATTGGACCTCCGATACCCTCACTCACTCGGCGAAACACAACGCATAGTATTGAAATTCGAAACATATTTTTTAAACATATTTTCTTTATTAGTTTTGCCTAGATTACGTTAGCAATAACTTTCCTTGTTGTATACAGTGCCGAAAAAGATTCATTCACTCAGTCATTAACCTAGTAAATTATTAGTTTTGTACAACAAATATCTTTGGCTGAAAGAACAAATCGACCACTTATTTTCACGTTCGTTGGAGCTGAAGCCCAAATAAAAAGGGCAAACTCAGTAACCCGTCACTCATGGCCATTCCGTTATAATATTACGGCATCGCCTCTTCCCCTCCGGGAGTTGGTTAGGTATTGCAAGGGATGGGACGAACTTTCGGCTCTAATGAGGACGAACTTTCGGCCCTTATCATACACATCATTACCATTGAGTTTTAATATAACGGCATCGCCTCTTCCTCTCCGGGAGTTGATAAGGTATTGCTAGTGATGGGACGAACTTTCGGCTCTTATCATTCACATCATTACTATTGAGTTATAATACTACGGCATCGTCTCTTCCCCTCCGGGAGTTGGTTAGGCATTGCTAGGGATGGGACGAACTTTCGGCCATTATCATACACATCATAACCATTGAGTTATAATACTTCATACTTGGTTTGGCATCGCTAGGGATGGGACAAACTTTGGGCCCTTATCATACACATCATGGGCGACATCGCATCTCTCTTCCATTTTCGGTCGGTCTTGATACAATAAGTACAATTGTTTTGCTTCTTGTAATACATAATAATCTAATATATTTAATTTTATCACCCCCGATTCACTAACTACGCTTAATCGTTACTTTTGACAACTTTATTAAAATGGAAAAACTTTCTTGTTCTAGGTACGTAGTAGACTTTGACAGCGACGTCATCTCAACTGATGGTAAAGTATAAAAGAATAACTTACCTACTTCGCTGGCTCAGCGAACCGAACCGAGTCTTGGCTTCTGAAACAAGAGAACCCCCCTTTGGTATTTCATTATATTACATTAAGTTATTATAAGTCAAATACAATTATATTAATAAAAAAAAATACACCGTTATCCCAGCACACGGTTGTCACTACAAAGAATTATCTATCGCAAAAAATATGTCACATTCTTGTTAGGGATTTGTTGATTAAGATTTTCGCGTTGCATTGTAACGTCAAGCAGTAATTATTTACGTTGCCTTTTTTTTTCTTTTTTAAAATTAAATTTTATTAAATTTTTTGAAATTGATATATCCGCATTCCCCGTTTTAATTGGGTGATTTTTTCGGCCCAACCGCAGCCCAGCCCTACCCTCTCCACCTGCCCCAAACTTCGTCCACCTTTACCAAGCGAAATAAATCGAAACCAGAAGAACTGCCTGGGCCTAAGCGCGAGTCCGGTCAAAAGGTTTATGTTCCGTATGCATACTAATATGATAAATACGCTTTCTCCGAAGAACAAGGTCCGATCTCCTATATCAAATATATTGCAAATCGGACTTTATTCTTTGGAGCAGTACCTGATTGGATAGTAAGCGTGTCTAGTTATTTTTTTTAACATTTTAACTTTTTTTTTAACTTTTGGAATATTGCTTAGGTTTGCGATCACCAATCCGCATTAGGCAAGCGTGGTAAAGCCATGACGGCCGTTATAGTCTGCGACAAGAAAGTGTAGTTATGACCTTGAGTGCGCAGAAACCAATTTTAATAGAATGTCTTCTTTTTTACGAGTGCGCAAAATAACGGTCATCGCTATTCTTTCGTGCCGCCAGCTATACCCTGCAGTGGGACGTTTTTTTTTTATGTGATAGGTAGCAGACGAGCAGGCGGATCACCTGATGGTAAGCAATTGCCGCCGCCCATGAAAACATGCAACAAGTGCGCTGCTAACCTTTTATCCCCTTCCCCCCAATGGGCCTCCGGTACCCTCACTCACTCGGCGAAACACAGCACAGGAGCTGCTTCACGCCGGTTTTCTGTGAGGCAGTGGTATCACTCCGGTCGAGCCGGCCCATTCATGCCGAAGCATGGCTCTCCCACATTTATTAAACAAGTCTCCCGCGCTAAACTCCACGCAGCTCTGCTTCTGTGGAAACGCACCCTTACCTTCACCTATTTTTACTTGTTACCTCCACGACGGACTCCTAAAGATCGGCTCCCATCGGAGACCCAATCGAAAGGTCGATGGGTCGGTCCACAGACCAGTTTAATTGAAACAGTCAGGTTCAATTTATTTGGAAGTCCGCGCGGTTAATATTTTACGAGGATCGGAGGAGGACGCACGTTGAGGGATTATGTTTTTGACAATGAGTTTTGGAGCTTAGTTCTCTATTAAGGCTTCTTGTTGGAGTCGGAAGCCGTCATTTGATTTTAATTAATTTTGATTGATTTAGGACAAGTTAAAAATGAAACCTTCGTAGTGTAGGTACTCAAAAAATATTTCAGACTAGCGGCCGCCCGCGACTTCGTCCGCGTGGAAAAGTAACTTTTTACCCCCCTTTTAACAACTTACAACCCCTTTTTCGCAATAAAAAGTAGCCTATGTTCTTCCTCAGGGTCTAGATCATCTGTATACCAAATTTCATTTAAATCCGTTCAGTAGTTTTGGCGTGAAACGCATTTATAATATTAGTTAGGATATATTTTTTAGTTTAATTTTGTATAGGTGTGTACACTTTGTGTGCGCTGCACAGTTAGGCAGACTTCACAGACTAAGAAGACGATACTGCAGACTTTATGACTATGATTATAAATGTGCATCATCATCATCAGCCTGTCTCAGTCCACAGCTGGACATAGGCCTCCTTCAATGTTCGCCATTTCACCCTTTCTTCGGCTAGACGCATCCAGTCTATACCGACAGCTCTTCGCAGATCGTCACTCCATCTAGTCGGAGGCCGTCCTACAATAGGCTTTCCGAACACGTACTTATAAGTTGTCGTGTATAAAATAAAAAAATACTATTTAAGGTAAAAAGTATTTCTTGGCTGGTTTGAACTATAAATTAACGATTAGATAATCTAAAACTTTTATTTTACCATTCTAAAAAAGTATCTTCTATACCATTTATATAGAGATAACTTCTATAGACAACGACAAGGCTTATAGGTAAACCGAAAACACGAAACGCTTGCGCGATGTTATTGAGCACAGCGCCATCTATTGGTTCGTTTCTGAATTACGCTCCCGAAGCGAAGTGAGGGCGGGCCACTAGTACTGTATAAAGTAAGGTAGCCAACTTTTTGATAACATATTCATGGAGTTTTAAAATCAAATAAGTAGTATCAAACTTGCTATTTCAACAAATTGACATTGCCTTTTCATAACTTAAGGGGTTGATCTGCAAAATACTGAAACCTTATTCTAATGACAATAGGGTCTCAATTCGAGGTTGACTGGGGGTAGTATCGGAGTGGCTGCGTAATGGTATTGTACGGAGGTGCGGTCGATCCGTTCAAGGCCGTCTGAATGCGGGCGATAGTTCCTGTGACCATGGGTTTTAGTTGTCTTGCTTGGACAAGCAAGAAAAAATCGATTCTTTGCAGCTTAAGGTTTCTTAAGATTGGCAGCGCACTTGTGACTCTACTGGTATTGCAGGTGTTTATGCGCGGCGGTAATCGCTTACCATCAGGTGATCCGTCTGCTCGTCTGTCACCTATCACATAAAAAAAATCTCACCAACATGCGGTTTTTCGTTCCCGTACCTAAAGGTTGTCTGGAAGAAATGGCTGTAAGCGGTACCCTAATATTAATATGGAAAAGACATGCTCTTTCCAGTTATATAAATATAATGAGTATATTTTTAACAAAATGAATGAAAAAACATTGAAAATAGTAAAATTTTACCATTAAACTGTCCAGCTGTACCTACAACTAAAGCATCACACCTCAACTTCGCTTGTTACAAGACATTCTCTGTTTGGCATACCATGTGGTCTCCACGTATTTGTAGACAAACAGACAAAGCTATTTTGCTTGCCCATATTTACAAGAATTCTACGTCATAATGCGTCGCATAATCACTTTCTGAGACTGTCTCTGTTAAGCAGTGTGGTTACCCTTGCGACTCTGTACGCGTGTTTATAGACAAACAGACAAATCGATCTTGCTGCCCACGTGTACGGATATTTATTTATTTATTTATGTTAGGAAGACCAAGATTTCACAATTCATATTAAGTTAACAACAGTATTTGACAAAAAAAAAACACTTATAGGTCCACACAGATAGAAATTGAATAGATAAATATAACAAGTAGCTAAGCATACTCAGCAAAACAAAACATACATAATATAAAACACTATTCCGACAATTTTTTTTTTTTTTATATCCTACTAAAACATCGCACATATCAGTCGCATTGATGGGTTTATAGGGTAGTCTCAGTTTTAGCACACTGTGTGGTTGACGTAACGCTATTTGCACGTGTTTCTGGACAAATAGACAGAGCTATCTTGCTAGTCTATGTGTAAATATCCTAGTAACTACTAAACATTGCATGTCAAAATCCGGCCTGGGGGCAATTCGTCCTCAAAAAACGTCGTCCCAGAATTTCTAAATATTTTTTTTTATACTAGAGGCGGCAAACGAGCAACCGGGTCACCTGCTGGTAAGTAATCACCGCTGCCCATGAACATCTGCGAGATCAGAGAGGTCGCTGATGCGTTGCCGGCCTTTTAAGAAGGAGTACGCTCGTGTAATTATGACATTGAGTGCGCAGAAACCAATTTTGATAGAAAGTCTTCTTTTTTACAAGTGCGCAAAATAACGGTCATCGCTATACTTTCGTGCCTCCAGCTATACTTGGTTCAACTGGTGTAAATATTCACAAATACACTCTGTATAAGCTGTATCTAACAAAGCGAAATATTTAACCACTGCGTTTAGATTATTCTGAACATGCAGCAAATGTTCATTCAATTTAAATTGTTGTTCCCTTAAGACGTCTAGAGTTTACTGGTAAATGTTAGTGGTGATATTAAGTTTACACTCAAACGAATTAAAATCTAGATGGAGGAGCGCGCAGAAGTTCTGACACTGATATACTGTAAAACAATATTTTCAAATTGTTCATTAGAATAATGAATTTGTTCCAGAACGACATAAAATATGGATTTGTGGTGGGTCCACAGAATTCATACACTTATTTTTCATCGTTGCGAAAAATGGGAACAGACATTTTTTTCATCGGAGATCAGTGTCGACCGCTGTTGATATATGGATATGGCGTAAAAAGCACAGACTAATAACACAAAATAATTACACACAGAAGGTAGACTCAGCCTGATTTTGAATTTAGAAGAGTTCGTTGATATATGCTAGGGTTGTTGCCCGGCATGAGTACATAAGCGCGCGGCCTCTACCACAGACCTCGACAGTTCGACAATCTTATGTCAGAGGCTAGGATTAATGTGGACGAAAACGCGTATTTCCCCGTTAGTGCGCATGCGGGAGTACATGACACGTTTTTAGCTCTTAGTGGGCAGCCTACTTTCTGTGTGTAATTATTTTGTGCTAATAAGGCGCTTTACTGACGGCGGCGCGGCGCGTAGGATAGCCTGGGAGTTCTGATGACTGATTCTGACAGTCGGGTGCAACGATAGGTAGACGCAGTTTTTTTATGTGATAGGTGGCGGCAGGCAGATCACCAGTTCTCCCCCAATTCTCCCCCAATGCACGCCACTATCCAGCTCACTCCAGCCAGCCTTCGAATTTCGTCATCCCATCTTGTAGCAGGGCGTCCTACACTACGTTTGCCGAGTCGCGGTCTCCACTCAAGGACTTTACGGCTCCAGCGGTTGTCAGTTCTGTGGCTAATGTGACCAGCCCACTGCCACTTCAGTTTGCTAATTTGGTGGGCTATGTCGGTGACTCTGGTTCTCTGTCGGATTACATCATTTCTGATGCGGTTCTTCAAAGATACTCCGAGCATAGCCCTTTCCATAGCTCTTTGAGCGACTTTGAACCGGTGGACAACTGGTGGATCACCAGTTGGTAAGGGATTACTGCCGCCCATAGACACTTGCAACACCAGTAGAGTCACAAGCGCGCCGCCAACCCTTAAACCCCTTCCCCCTCACTTGGGTCTCCGGTAGCAGGCGCTGCTTTACGCCGGCTGTGAGGGTGATATCACTCCGGTCGAGCTGGCCCATTCATGCCGAAGCGTGGCTCTCCTACGGTTGGATTTATTCACGGATAAAAAGTCAGGCTCGCCCCCGCCGTCTGCCTAGCGCCTAATAAGTAAAGAGCGTCACATATTTTTGCTCACAAAAAATAGTCATATTTTACTGTACGCAAATGTGGTGTTTTCGGAAAAGTGTCGAGGATTTTACTATCATTTACTCGCATTTTTACCTGAACATGACAGCCTAGGTGTCACAGGACAGTGAATATGAATCCTTATAAACATTAATCAATTTTTTTTCATATTTTGTTTGGATGAAAAATGGTTTTGTCCGAAACCGTGAGATGTAAAGCTTAGACCTTGGCACACTTTACTGTTCCTGTAACTAGGGTTCCGTAGCCAAATGACAAAAATCCGTTATAGATTTATTTGTTATGTCTGACTTTCGTAATCCTCATGTTTCGGACCGCACGTTTCGGAGAATTTTAAATTATCCGAAACGTGCAGTTCTTTCTCAATATTTTCTGCACAATTTAATCGAATAATGTGCAATTTAGGCGCTGCTTCACCTCGGTCTTCTGTGAGGCCGTGGTAGGCTATCACTCCGGTCAAGCAGGCCTATTCATGCCGACGCGTGGCACTCCCACTATTATTTAACTACAGGTTATTTTTTAAATTTCATTAACATTTCCCTCGTGATTATCATTAATAAATTGACCTCGGAGTGATTGATTACATCGTTAAAGGCAAGTCTCGGTAACGCTTAAAATTATGAATTATGTAAAGCTTCATCTACGACAGGGTAAATTAATATTAATCACTTGAGTACTTCGCCCTACCTTTTTTCTTGCTTTTTTCGTGTTTTAATAGTTCAAAGAGGCAATATGGAGGTAACAGATTAATGATCTTTTATTTTAATACTAGTGGCCCATCCTCACTTCGTTTCGAGACATTAGTTCTACTCTATGCCAATAGATGGCGCTGGGTGTCGATTGCCTCGCGCCAGTGTTTCGTCTTTTCCCGCTAAATATATGCCCTGAGGTTGTCTGTAGAGGTCTCTTTAATAAATACTATATAGATAGAAGATAACGCCTCGTTGGTCTAGTGGTTTAGGTGCCGGGTTATGATCTTAGGGTCCCGGGTTCAATTCCCGAATGTTTTTAATTTTTCGAACAAAGCTCGGGTTTGTGATCACTAATTTTAGGCACGAAATTAGACAAGCGTGGTGAATAAGCAATCCCATTTCAGTAGCGATGTCTTCATTTCTATGATGGACGCCTTTGCCCTGCAGCGAGACAGTATAGGCTGACAATAGTCTTAACAGAAATATTCTACTCAAGAAACGAGCGTACTCCTTCTTAAAAGGCCGGCAACGCATCAGCGACCTCTCTGATCTCGCAGATGTTCATGGGCAGCGGTGATTACTTACCATCAGGTGAACCGTCTGTTCGTCTGCCCCCTCTCATAAAAAAAAGGCTGATAATAGTCTTAACAGAAATATTCTACTCGGGATCGAACTCGGGATCCCAAGTGCAGCCGTTGCTTTAAAGTGCACTTTAGCCATTACGCCATCGAGGCAGCCATAACGTAATGTCTTCATGTTTGTTAATAAAAAATATTTTGAGCATTTAAACGAGCGCTGAAACTCGAAGTAGGCACTACGTACTCGTGTCAACTGGTTACGAAAGATTAACGCGCTTACTCAAATAAATCTCAGGCCGCAATCTTATTTGAGAGAATATTTCAAAGCACATGTGTCTTGGGAAGATAATAAATTATGGAGTGTGCCACTTGAAGATTCAGGGGAAAACTGACTTGCCAAGCAACAGAGACTTAGACATATCGCGTAATTAAATTATTTTTGTAAAATCGTGAAATATTCTGATGAAATATCTCAAGGTTCTTTTTTACATGGAACAGTTGATTTTTATTTTGCTTATTTTGATGATCAAACCTGGTGGGCGTAATTTTTTAATGATGGGCCTGCTATTATTGTCTTCATACTGAACTCTTACAGTTAAGAAGAAGCATATTTAAAAGTGTAATTAAACTATTAGATTAGGGCATATTTTTATAGAAAACTGGTTACGAAAGATTAACGCGCTTACTCAAATAAATCTCAGGCCGCAATCTTATTTGAGAGAATATTTCAAAGCACATGTGTCTTGGGAAGATAATAAATTATGGAGTGTGCCACTTGAAGATTCAGGGGAAAACTGACTTGCTAAGCAACAGAGACTTAGATATATCGCGTAATTAAATTATTTACATTTTGACATAAAACAAAGTAACATTACTTCGTCCCTGTGTGTTTTGTTTCCCTGTGTTTTGTTTTTTTAAATGTATATGTTGTTTTTTTTAGTGTATGGAATACACTGTTTAAAAAAAAGCTTGCCGCGTACAGGGGAGGGATCATTCTCATAAAAATGTCCTTACCATGGTAGTCTGTCATGGTAGGTAGTGGGTATGGTCGGTGGTAGGTAAGTAGGTATTTTAGAGTATAGAAAATGAAAATGATAATACTATTATCAATTCATAATTATTTATTCAGATTACATTTAAATTTGAATTATTTAAACTACCTAATTTATAACTTTCATTGCCATTAGTTCAAATAATGTTACGTACAGCCACGCATCAAAGTATACAACCCGTTTAGCGCAATAGTTTGAGCGCCGGTTGAGACGTAAGGGTCGCGGGTTCGATTCCCGCACCAACACAAATGTTTGTTGATGAAACAGATATTTATGTTGGGTCTGGGTGTTTGTAGTTCCTTCGTTGTTTCTGGTTTCCATAGTACAAGGGAAAACCTTAGTTTGGGACCAGGACATTGTAAGTGATGTTGTCTCAATTTATTATTAAATTTATTTATTATTATTATACAAAACTGTCAAATTTCTTCAATAGACTCTCATTTTGCTATTATACATATGAGGTTATCAATTGAGGAAATTCGACAGCTGGTAGTAACCTGATGTTTGGCTGACTGTATCTATACTAATTTAATTATTTTTGTAAAATCGTGAAATATTCTGATGAAATATCTCAAGGTTCTTTTTTACATGGAACAGTTGATTTTTATTTAGCTTATTTTGATGATCAAACCTGGTGGGCGTAATTTTTTAATGATGGGCCTGCTATTATAGTCTTCATACTGAACTCTTACAGTTAAGAAGAAGCATATTTAAAAGTGTAATTAAACTATTAGATTAGGGCATATTTTTATAGAAAACTGGTAATGGATCTTAGCCGCAAACTAAATTTGTGAAATTACTGTCATTAATACGCCAAAATATCCTTGCCGCACTGCTGCCAGTTTAACCGCTATCTTAGTAATGGCTTACGCCGGTTGTTCCTGTTTCGGCGATAAATTCGATTTTATACACCAAAGGGATGTTATTCCGTGTTTATCCCCGTTTTATCGATAAAACTGTTATTTAATGTTTGAATGTGCAAGTATAGCTATTATTGTGGTAATAACTTAGCAGATAACGCTGCGCTGGATACAACATATTGTCGATTTCCCCGGAAAGGACGCTCCGTTCCGGGTTGCAAACAAAAATGCTAGGAAAAATACACTTTTTATTAAAAACTTGTGGCCTGCCTTCACTTCGTTTCGGAAGATTAGTTTTAAGACAAGCCAATAGATGGCGCTGTAAGAACTTAGTTTAGAAGTAGGACTGAGCACAAAATAATACAGAACTTAATGCTAGATATGGTAATTTACAAATACAATCTCATATCTCATAGCGATCCAGACAACTTTTTATAATTTATTAACCCTCTACGCAAATACTGGGTACCTATTATAAGTTTGACATATTCTGTACGTCTGTGTGTATCTGTGACATCGATCGTAGCTTTCGAACGGATGAACCAATTCGGATTTTGTTTGTTGTTTTAAAGTTTAAATGGTCGAAAGTGATTTAGCTACGTTTGATAGCCGTCGCACAAAATGGTCTACAAAATAACTACATATTTTGACTTCATTCACCTTAATATGTATCATTGAATATACAAAATAAGACTAATATAAATCCAAGATGGCCGCTAGTGGGGATTTTCAGCATTTTTAATTTTGGAATATATATTTTACGTCTAAAATACCAAAAGTTAATGTGAGTTCAATGGTGATTACCACATTATAAATGCCCCCACTCCGTCATATCATCTATGACATCTTGAAGTCTTGCTTTAAACCTCTCATTTACTGTAAACACGGCCTCATTCAGTGACGTTTTATTCAAATCCAAAAGTTCGTCTTCATCAGCCAAGCTAATAGGGAAAAAACACACTGCAATAATAAGGCTAAAATCCAGGCTATCTCTGAAGTTCCGATCAAATTCCTGCCTAGAAAAGCAATTATTAATGTCAATGTTAAAATATCTTAAGAACTTAGTCATAGTGTCGTGATATAAGGTTTTTAAATTAGCCAAATGTAGTCTTCTAAATTCTCGATCAGTTGATCCAATTATGAAATATATTAGGTCTGTAACAGGTGGTCCGTAGAAAATGAACTGGTAGTCGATTGGCATGACTGTGGATGTTTCACCATTCTGAAAAAGTAAAATAAAGAATCAAGCTACATATATACTGTCCCATTTCAGGGCAAATGCCTTATCATAGAAATGATGTCATCGCTACAATGTTGGGATTAGGCTTAATCATCACGCTTGCCTAATGCGAATTGGTGACCACAAAAATTCGAAACATACTTTTCGCTTGACCCTTAATTTCTTGCCATTAGAAAAGGGCATTTCGAAAACATTTGTTTGAATTAGTTTATATAATAAGTTTTTTTTTTGTAAATAGATGAGTCTAGTGAAATACTCACTAAAACTTTAAACATGATGTTCATAGCTCTGTAATCACCATGGCAAAGACATTTCACTTTATTCGTATCCTTCATAAGAGTTTGTAACTTTTCAGACATGTTGACAATAAAATTTTGTAACTTTTGTTGATATTCTCCATCTAAATGTGCAAGAGAAAAGTTGCTCATATTCATCATAAATATTTTGTACTCCTCATTATCAATGATAGGATATTGAATTGTTTTAATTTTCTTATCGAAGTAATCCTTGTCTCTCTCTTCAAGAACAAATGATAAAGCATGAAATTTAGCTAGCTCCTGTACACATTTTTCAGCAAAATCTATATTAATAAGACTTAATCTATCACAGGAAATGAAACCTTGTTTTGCCAAATCTTCCATTATAATAGATTGTGAGTCACTTTCATCAAAACATTTGACAAATTTGTATTTATCTTCTGTCAGTATTTTGGCGTCCTCTTGCAATTGTTTATATATTTGGGATAATTCTTTGTAAAGGAATAATTCTCTACGATATGCTTCACTCAGAGAATATTCTTTGACAAGATCACAACCAGGAAGCTTAGGTTTTTACGAATAAATTTAATTCCTTCTCACCACCATTCAATAACTCTCCTGTGATCTTTACTTCAGTCAGTTCCGCATTGAAATTGAGACCACTTGAAGGGAGTTTTGCTATAAATGTCGTGTGTGAACGGTAACCTTCTTTTTGAGCTATACTTTCTATTAGGTTTGGTAGCTTTGAAGCTGAATCTTTGTTTTTATTGATAAACATGTTTAAAAACCAATTGTACCTATTTTATAAAACCAATCGTTAAAAATATTACATCACTTGACCATTTTGAAAGAAACTGAAAATTTGCATAGCCGTCTAGTCTATGTAGATTTGGCAAATATTGTCAGACAAATAATTTTAATTAAAATATTATTTGCAGGATTTATTGATTTATTATTCAATTCAAAAAACATCTGTTGTAACTTCAATTCAAAATTACAAAATATTACTACTGATTATTGATAATACTATACATTCAAAAATTAGTAAAAACCCAAGTGTATAATGTCGTTGAACTTTCACGTGAATCTACTTATCCTATGAGAAAAAAAATAACTTTATTGATTCATACACATCTTATCCCCTACCTATACAAATGGTCTAATGGATACTTTTTTATATTCACAAAAAAAAACCGTCCGTAGTTAATATTGCAAGTCATTGTAGTAATTTATACTTGATTGAATCAGTAAATGAATACATCCTAATACGAAGTCAATGATTTTTAAATTTATCCAAATTTTTTTGCAGTTTTTCAGTAATATGACAGGTGTTAAAAATAAATAATTTTAATTCACATATTACTTATCTAAAACGTCTGTTTAGCCATTTGAAGAGACGTATTGTATGAAAAGTTCAAAACTTATTTAAGATTTTTTTTGACACATGTTAAATTGAGACATCATTATCTAAATACATTATTATATTGTCCTGGCATCAAACAAGGATTTTCCCTACTGGAAATGGAATGGAAATTAAAAAATAACGAAGATATTGCATACCTACTCCTTTTGTTATAGTCTCAGATTTTTGGATGTCGTCTTTCGATTACTAAATAGAGTTTTTTTTTTGAGATTTGGGTCTTTGGGGGAAAATGTTGGTTTACATCAATTAAAATACTTACCCTCGAGAAATGACTAAGACAGTTAAAAAGCACGGTGTATGACAGAATACTATATTTATTTCTTAGGTGAGTATGTAGGTACTTACGCCTAAATGTAAAATTTAGCAACTAGCACTATTTGGGTATCATGGCTATGATGTGAAAACAAGCCCATGAGTAGGTATTCATATTTTCACATTATTTCTCTTCAAAGTGAGCTTTTTGTCTTCATCATCACCAATGCGTTCCAAGCTGGTAAACAATTTGGAGGTGTAGGGTGATTTTTTTCCAATGCGGTACCTACTTGGGGGAGATTCCGGAACATAAAGGGAAAAATGCGAATAAGTCATGGTAACACTGGCGTCCATTTAGTAAGGTTATTGACCTAGATTACTATACTTGAATATTCGTCACAATCTCGCAGATGTTTCGATTATCCAACATTCATTCAAGATAAGGAAACTGACTGATTAAAGTTTTGCATCAAGGGCGGTGAACGACCTAGTGGCAGGAAATTATCGATTTAGGGTATTACATGATATAATGACGAACATTTTTTTATCAAATGTTACTATTTTTTAATATTGGTATTATTTTGATTAATTAATGCGCCTTCGCTGTTTATCGGCTAAAGTGGGTACCAGACCTGTTATTTTTATTTCATTAGTAAGGTTGGCAAACGGACTTGTGACTCAACTGATACTACTGTTGTCTAGTGCTAGCTAGGGGTATCGCTTTACAATAGATACTCTTTATTGCACAACACATTACAGAACTTAATGCTAATAGTAATTTCCAAATACAATATCGGCGGCCTTATCGCTAATAGCGATCTCTTCCAGATAACCTTTGGGTAGAGGAATAATGCAGCGAATTAACAAGGGGTAAGGCAGTGCAGATCTTTTATGTAGGTAATAAGATAAATACATCATAATACATACACATAGAAATTACTACCTACTTGTTTAGAGTTAAAAATTAAATAGATAGGTAGATAATACTCTTCATTGCACAAAATATTACAGCATTAGCTAAGTCATTCACAAATACAATTTCAGTTAAATTAAAATTACTCGCTCGGATAAATTCGTTTTCTTTATAAGTATTTATTTTTAGTATAAGATTTGTTAGCTGTCCTTTAAATAAATTAAGTAGGAATTAACAAGTGTCGAAACTAAACAGATAAAGTTGTCTAAGTTAGATCTGCCGCCTATATAACGCCATCTATTGTGTGTTCTAAGTATTTGTAGTTAGAAACGCTCAGTAAAAACAAATAGCGGCGCACCAATCACTTCCTCCAAAAAACAATGTCCGATCTCCTATATTAAACATATTGCAAATCGGACTTTATTCTTTGGAGCAGAAAGTCCGATCTCCTAATATTAAATATTGCAAATCGGACTTTATTATCCTTTGGAGCAGTCGCAATAGACATTGCGAGCTGCGTTAACATCTAACATACTTTTATTACAACCTAAACATTTTCGTGACATCAAGCTGGCAACACTGACGATTACACATTACATCAATACTGGGTATTATAATATCTGTGACATCAAGGCCGGTGAACGACCCAATGCCCGTCAAATACACATCCGTATCTTTTTTACTCTAGGTCAGATTCAGATTAGATTTTGTTTTCGTATAAAACAGTTTACCAGGCGTCATGCACATAGTATTGTGAGAGATTTTAACGTTGAGTAACGTGAAGAAGTGACGTATAATGTGAGTATTACTTTGAGGTTATGTTTTCATAGTATCGATTGTGTGTTGTTTGTAGAACTTGGCCTTGTTAGCTATGTCTGTGTTTATGTCACATCATTACGGCTGTCATAAGGGTCTTGGACGAGGGAGATTTTGAAAATTGAACCTTGGCAAATTTGTTTTAAATAACATTTTGTGTTAGTCTAATATGAATTTGTTTATTTACACTAACGTTTCGATTTACGTTAAAATCAAACACTTTTGATTAGCTATATGATGTATCATAATAAACATTTCAATAAGTATTAATGATTACGTAAAACTTTTAATAGTCAGCAGAAAAATTCAGATATATTTTTGTTTTGCTTTAGGGCAATAGTATGTACCTCATAAATCATTCATTCATCAATTTGTAAATGTTAATAGGTACTATACATACAGAACGATCATAAACTTAATGATCAATGGTTCAATGGTAATCGCACTTATCGCACAAGACAAGATCACCTCAAAGCGCGCTTTAATCCAAATAACTTTTCAACAAATGTTTACTAGTTAGGCAATCTAAGGTGGTTGGACCCTGGAAGGCCATGCTCCTCAGAAGGCAAACAATAAAAAAGTCATAAGTATTGTATAATGAACACAAAATCCACTGACAATAAGCTCCATCAAATTCAAGGACACGACGCGGCGAGTCCGTCGCGTCGCTATTTGGTTAGTATAGGTAGTGTGGCCCCTGGTTTCGTAGAATTCGGCCGTGGACTGTTTAAACCACAGATCGAAGAATTGAGGTTAAAATTATTCGCGGCGCACAGCTAAACGTGAGTTTTTAAGGTTAATAATAACCTATCTTTTTGTTACTGTATTAGATTCTATTGTAGTTAAAGAAATTAATGAATTGGCTTCGATTTTTGTTATAATTTCGTTAGTGTTCCTGTGTAAATTCAAGCTAACCAAATTTTTGACAGTTGAGCTCTGTCTTACATGTAAACAAATCTTGTAAATTTATTTTAAAATATCAATTGAGAAATTATGACAGGTTTTAGTAGCCTGACGTTGGGCTGTCTGTACATTTAAAAATCATGTAAACATACGAATAAAGTTGGAACATTTTTATGCTCATGATAATTTATTCTAGGTTTCGTGAATATCGCGTATTTAAACAATTTTTTGAATCATAATCTTTGAACTCTCTGAAATAGCACTTAAGTAGGTACAGGTTTCTACATATTAGTTAAACCAAACAAAATGTTTATTTAATACATTGGCCTTCCATGGTCTAACCACCTAACAAAACATTTCGTGCAGTTTTTTTTTATGGTTTACAGAATAGACATTACCTACAATCTACATGCTGGTAATACTTAGCTAGCACATTAAAATACTCAGTTTAATGCAAAAAGAAAGTCATGAAATTAAATTATGGCGCCACTGTCGCGTACGTCGTAGATTATAGTAGCCCTTTTACTTATGTTACTATGTATTTCCGTAATAGTTCCTCAAGAATAAATATCACGACTTTATTTACATAGTATTTTAACCATCTACGATTTATTAATCATTTCACTACTCTTCATCTCATAAATAAATGTACCCTAGGTTACCCTTGGCGTGTCACTTCGTGTCCAGAAGCTTGGCAGCAGTCGGCCAATCGGCCAGAGTGCCACTTGGCCAAATTGCCAAACCCGGCCAAGTAGCCAAGTCTATGTATTGGCCAAGGAACACACCAGCTTTCTATCCACGTGCTTTGTGTGTTTTCATAATGTATGTACCATTCATCATCATCTTCATTTCCAAAATATCCATTTCTTTCGTCTTACAAAATATTTTTGATTGAAATGTTTGCATAATCTCACCATAAAATATATTGAACCATAAGTTTCATGATCAACTTACGGAAAATAATAAACGGTGCTAAATTTTATTTTGGGAAATAGGTTTGTTTAGGACTGGTTTTCACTTGACGTATATTTTCGAAAATAATCCTAACACCGTTTAAGTAACTCATTTAACTGCAGTTATGGAAATTAACATTTCCATAAGTTGATCAACTTCCTAAGAAATTTATGAACTTACAAATCGGATTATCTTACGTTGACATACAGTCTGCACATCCAAGATTTGTTAGGATCTGAATATAAAATAAACAATTTCGTTTTCTTACACAGAACAACAAAATGTCAAACAGCGAAGAAGTGTTACCAGTTAAACTGCAAGAATCTATCGATAAAATAGCTTGCAATGAAAACTTCATAAGGCATTCTATAAAATCACGAAATCGTCCCCTTAGATGGCGGTAGTTACATGGGCATACTTCGGGAAATCACTATCAAAGGAGAGACAGATAAGGGTGATAAAGAAATAAATCTATTCGTAAAAACAATATTTCCTGGAGCAGAATTGAGTATCTATTCCTTACCAGGTGCTTACGAGAAAGAAACCACAGTATATAATAACATTTTTAAAGCTTTCGATGAACTACAGGAAGAAGCCAACGTACCTTTGAAAGAAAGATACAACATGCCAAAAACCTATGAAGGTGTCGACAGTGAGTCTATTATTATGGAAAATTTGAAAAAAAAAGGTTTCACTATGTGTGAAAGGTTGAAAGTACTGCCTTTGAAGTTTGTAGAGTTGACAATACAGCAGCTAGCTAAACTTCATTGTATATCGTTTGTTCTACAAGCAAAGAGACCAGAGTTTTTTGAAGCAAAAGTGAAGAACTTGTACCAGCTTTATTATTTTGACACCCCTGCATGGAACATGTTCGTCAGTAATGTCAGTAGGATGGCGTTGACGACCCTGGATCCGGAACCTAGGGAGAAAATGGAAGCCTACCTCCCTACGACATATGCAAAGTACGCCAAGCTGGTGCGAGATTCAACGGTGAACACAATTGTCCATCATGATTTCAAGGCTAGCAACGTTATGGTGAAATATAATGTAAGTTGATAAATTACGTATGACAAACATAAAAATATGTTTTCTTTTTATTTTTGTGTTTCTGGTTTAATATTTATTTTAAAACTAAAGTTGGGTTAGTTGCACCAATAAGCCTTTGACTGCCACATTACTAGACACAACAGAAAAAGTATTGTTTGCCGGTCACCGGTGACCCCCATAGGTTTTCTGTTTCTATAACATTTATAAAGATATAATTTCTATAGAGATTAATATAGGCTTGTACCTATGTAATCAGAAATGATGAAACACTTGCGCAATATAATCTATTGGCAAAGAGTGGAAGCGATAGAAGAAATGAGGGCGGGCTACTCTTCTTAGTCTTGAATACATTTGTAAAAACTGGGGGATTATCTAAATAAGTCAACGGGATGAAAATGTTGGAAAGGATTTAAAAACTATGTATCTGGAACTGCCAATGGAATCGTATATTACTGAATACTGATCTCGTAGCGACAACTTAATTAATTGTGATTCTTTATCATTTACAGGGCGGGGAAATGTCGGACGCCGTAATAATTGATTTCCAGAATGCCTTCTACGGATGTCCTATCATCGACTTCTTCTACTTCATATTCAGTGGAACTGACCAGGAATTTAGAAGGCAGCACCTGGAAAACCTTAAGACCTTATACCACGACACTATGACCCAGTTTTTGAAGTACTTCGATCTAGACATCAACCATTACTATTCAAGGAAGGAATTCGAAAGGATATACAAAGAGAAACTGGAGTATGGACTTATTATAGCGCTATGGTTAGTTCCCATTGCCTTAGCTGATAATGGGGACATCCAGCATGATATAACGAAAGTAGATCTTAGAGACGTTGGTTTTAGGATGAATGAAACTGTACGCAGTAGAGTGAGGGGCGTTGTAGATGATTTTATTAAGTGGGGGTATGTGTAAGTAATTTAGTTCAAAATATGTATATTACAGCCAGACATAGCTAGAGCGTATGTATGTACAAAATAATGGTATGTGTGTCAACATGTATATCTATGTAACTATTCCATTTATTGTTTGAAGAAAGTATTTAATTTAAAATGATTACGAGTATAGCCTCGATGGAAACTACCTTAATTTCTGCTTATTTTATTTAAAGTAAATTTTCCTTACTGTCGCACTTAGAGACGATTTATAGCTTTAATGCTCGTTATCTTAATGATGGATAGTCTTTATGCGTATTAAAACGACGGTCAATATTATTTTTTCTTAAGTGACAATCAAAGATAATGAACGACTCTTATTGCGGCAGTAAGATAGTTTCCATCCAGGGACTTTTTTTAATCCTGTAAGTATATTTTAAAATAATTGTTAGATATTTGTAACAGTTAGTTACTTTTATTACTATGTGTGTTGTATTTAGCGATTAATATTTGATTTTGTGTACTTACGGCGTGCCACAAGGAAGCACGTTGGACCCGCCTACATTACTTTTAATCTACATTAACAGGACACAATTTTATTATTAGAGTTTTAGCTAATGTCGTAGTAAATGTTGTAAATTAAAACATAATTTTATTTATATTTTTTGACAGTCGGGAGAATATACTGCGTTCTGTATTATAGTTTTTGCCTATTTTAGAAAATAAGGAAATTGTTAATTATAAATAAGCATTTATTGTTAGGTTTTAATTTAATAGATAAGATAAAGAGTAATAAATTGTCAAGAAAAATATTATTGGGTTTTTATGTATTGTTTACAAGTTCAGTATAATACTTATGTAAGTAATACATTTTATTTATTTTTCCCTCTTTATTTAGTCCTCATAATTTGAACGTATGTACGTACATAGGCTACTTTACAACAATAATATAAAATAGAAATAACTTATTCAATTTAAGTCCATACAGGAGGACACTTTATATCCCATCATAGGAGCGATGACTTGATTTCTATGATTGAGACCTTTGTCCTGCAGTGGGACAGTACTTATATTATATTCTGATACTTTACTTTAAATTTACAGTACACTCATGAATCATCATCTAGAGAACATAGGCCTTGCATTGACTTCCACAAATCATGGTCTAAAGTTTAAGTAAGTATGCCATCGTTTTAGCCTAGCGCCTAGCCTAATCAACCTAGCGCCATCTATTGGTACAAATTGGAACTAAGGAATAACCCGATACGAAATGCGGGCAGGCCACTATTCATTTATTAAATTATTTATTAATTAGATAGTAAATTACATTATTGCGCCAAACATCCGTGTGTATGTGATATCGAGTTAGCAACACTGATTAGGTACACCAAAGAGTATAGTAAACAGGAATACACACAATAAACAAAAGCGAAAAGCATGGAATGAGACGTAAAACTCGATTCGCTTACGTTTGTTAAATTGCCAGTATCATTAAAAACCGCGCCGTGGTAAGAACACGCCCGTATCTTTTTTCATTGAAGGCAGATTTCGATTAGATTTTGTTTTCTTTATCGAACAGGTTTAAACACAAGATAATTTTGTGTTAGAATTGATTTTAACATTGAATTTTGTTCTGAAAACAGGAAAATAATGTGAGTATTGTACTTGAGGTTATGTTGCAATTATTTTTGGTCTTATTAATGTGTATTGTTTGTAAATGTTGGCCTATAAAAGTGTGTTTATTTCACAACATTATGTATTTGCCTGACTAAGCAAAACATGCATGATTTTTTTCCTTTTCATTATTATGATTATTTTTTTTCGTCAATATTAATTTATTTGCGTAATTCGCACTTACATTAAATATGATGTAGGTACTTAATTGCCTACTTATGTTTTTAAAAAAAAGTAGGTAGGTATAATTAAAGCCGCGAAAAGAACTTAAATACTAAAGTAGCTATTTATAGTATTATTTATACGTAGGTACTTTAAATCAATTTTATTGTTTTTGAAATATATTTCATAATAAATGTCGTAATATTTTTATCTCCTGCGCAGTCTCATGTCATAAACAAACAAGAAGTGATTGATTTAAAAAGAGGTAATTAAAATAATACATTAACTTGATATTGTACTCAGAAAGGTTAAGCACCTGTGTCTAGTAGGTAGGTACGAGTAAATCAGGACAATTGTGAGCTAAAACTTTTCGTGGCCAGTTATCAAAGTCATAAAAATAGAAAGAAGAAGATTAATTTCATACGTTTTGTGATAAAAGTGAGTACCTATTTATTAGATACCTACTTAACTGTATTAGTCAGGCACAGAGCTAACTCAAATATCCATTGCATGTAGGTAAATGTTTGTCCCGGTCGGGATTCGATCTTACGATTGTTAGTTTGTGTAAAGTAAGGCCCTCCGCACATGGAGCTACTCAAATATCACGGAATTAATCAGTAATTAAAATTACAAACTAGTTATAAACTGTATTTCGCACACGACGCTACTCAAATTGCAAGGTTTCAGTCTCTCCTGTTATTTCTACTACCTTTCTAGGCCCTCCGCCTTAGTATTTTGAGGGTCACAAGTAGGTACTTATAAGTAGATGACAGAGGCAGACAGAGACGTTATAGTGAATAGCTTTTCAATGTTAATGCAATAGGTTTATTATAATTGATTGTTGCACCAATTTACAAAATTTATTTCAAACATACCGGGAACACCTTTCTTTGGTTAACGATCTACTCACTGCCGCACTCATAGACGTCAATTAACTTTGATTGTTACTTAAGAAAAAAAATACACTTATTTTAATACGCATAAAGACTATCCTGAGTGAAGATAATAAACCTTACGAGTAGGTGCGGCAGTTAAAGACATTTAACATTCGCACTTTTGGTAGAACAAAGGCATAATTGTCAAAAATTGCAGAAATGAGATAACTATTAAGAATCGGAGGAAAATTTGTAGGCTCTCTTGCATTTAATTCATTTATGCAATTTCTGACAATAAATTGTGCCCTTGTTCTACCAAAGGGGCGTAATGTGTGTCTTATTTTGTATTATTGTTCTCTGTTTGTGTTATTTAAGCAAATGAATAAATAAAGCTACGTTACCAAAGGCGGCATCGAGCCTCTTTAATATTGAACTAGATTTTCAGCAAACAGTACATGACATTCTTTGAAATTCATACATTTTCAAACCTTTAGGTAACCCTTTAATTTCCTGCTGGCTTGATGTAGGAAATTGAATCGGTTAGATTTTGAGGTAGCTATTCTAATCGATTAAGAGAACGATAACACATTGGAATAGAATCGGGAGTATACACCTATTATCGTCTTAAGACCCAAAAGCCTTGTAAAAGGCATAAAACAAATTGATTTTCCATTGTGTCTGCTGTCTGGGCCTTACGAAGTTAAATATCGATACCTTTGGGTTCAATGGTCGTATAAACCAAAACCCTACTTTACAGCAAAACATTTTTTTTTAATTGTTACTTTTTTAGGTATTAGAGAAGTTATAAAAAACGACCAAGAAAAAACATTCTTAAATTTATGCAATGAAAGAGTCTAAATATTGAAAACATGCCAATCTTTCTTTAGTAGTTTCAAACTTTGCTCGGAGTTGCGTCTTTAAAAAAGGCACTCACTCGGTGGTTTATACGACCCTTTACTTTAGAATAAATAGAATAACTTTTGGACCTAAAATGATTTCCGAAAAATCCGCTAGATGGCGTAATATACAACTTAGGTCCAACTTCTACGTCATTGGTTGTTTAGTGACATATTGAATCTTACATCTATATATCTATATCTATACATATAATAAAAATGTAAAAAAAGCTGTGTCTGTACATTGAAGATATTTATCTCAAAATACTTAGGACGACTAAAAAACAGTAACAGAAAATGAATCAATGATTTTAAAAATTTTTGTCTGTCTGTTTGTCTGTTTGTCTGTTTGTCTGTTTTGTCCTGTTTATCTGTTTGTCTGTTTGTCTGTTTGTTCGCGCTAATCTCGGAAACTACTGAACCAATTTGAATAAAACTTTTTTATTGTATAGCTGTAATATCAGGGCAACTTATAGGATATATTATATTTTGAAGACCAGGCTTCCTTGATGTAGAACCACAACAGCCCAGCTAAAACTATAAGAGGTAGTTTCACAGTGGCACCTTAACAAAGTTGTTCAGATTGATGAGCAGTTTATGATGCCATGAAAAAAAAATCAAAGATCATGGAACATCTGGTTTGGACCTCTAAGAGCCCAGCTACACTATAACAAATATGGAATGAAAATGGAATGGAAAAATTGTCAAATGTGATGAGCATTTTTGGATGAGATCCTCTATGGAAAGGATATTCCGAACTTAAACCCGTAATGGAGCGAAAAGGGGGTTCAAAGTTTGTTCATGGACTACGTGATTCCTTGGCCCAATTTACTCAACTTTTGCATGCACATTATTTGACAGAATTGATGGATAAAATATAAGATTCAACTTTAATAGAATACTTAACATCCCCTAATGGAATAAAAAAATAATTTGGGGGTTACTTTCATTAGAAGTTGATATTTTAAATATTAAATGGTTTGCACTTGACCTCATCTCACCTGATGGAGAGTGACAATGAGGTCTAAGATGTAGCGTGCTTTCCCAGAAGAAGCCTATTCACGCTCGACTTAAAGACACCCCAAATTGTAGCTCTCTGGAAATACAGAAGCCGGCAAGTTGTTCCATTCCTTAGCATTTCGTATAAAATATCAATGAGCCGCCTTAAAAATCTATTAACCTATAACGAACATTTATAATAAGTAATATTTTTGTTAAATTCTATTTAAATAATCATCTTTAAGGCAAGATTCATAAAGTTCACGCAAACGAAGTTGCGGGCGGCCACTAGTCAAAAATAACCAATCACAGTGAGATGGACCTCAGTTCTCAAGTACGCCATCTAGCGAATTTTTCACTTGCGATAGCCCCCATTGTGCATATAGGCACAGAAAACTTAATAGTACGTATAGTCTGCGGCATGAAACAATAGCGATGACCTTGAATGCTCTGCGCATCCGATTTTAGTAGAAAGTCTTATTTACAAATGCGCAAACTAACGGTCATCGCTATGCTTTCATGCCACCAGCTATATAAGATATAGGTAAAGTATCAGCCTATATACCGTCCCACTGCAGGGCAAAGGCCTCTATCACAGAAATCAAGTTATCACTACTATAATGGGATTAGGCTTAATCACCCGAGCTATGTTCGAAAAATTTGAAACATACTTTTGCTAGACCCGGGAATCGAACCCGGGGCCCCGGGATCACGTCCCGGTACTTAAACTAATAGACCAACGGGGCGTCTAGATATAGGTAGGTTATACGTTTGCGCTCCCGTGCGCTGTCTCGGCGTGTGGCGCTGCAGTCGCCCGAGAACCGCCATCGAGCACGTCCGCGCTACGACGCTCGGTGCTCATACATTTTCATCTACTAAACTACGTCTTTTTCTACTGCTGTCCACTTCATTAGTGCTTTCGTGCACACAGCACCTTGTTTTGTCGAGTGAGTGAGGGTACCCGAGGCATAAATGGGGGAATTGAGGTTACAAGCAACGCACTTGTGACTACTGGTGTTGCAGGTGTCTATGGGAGGCGGCAATCGTTTAATCGCTACCACCATTATCACATAACCTAACAATCTGATATTGATTTTATGATAAAGACTGATAACATTATGATTTATCTACTCGGCTTTTTGACTAGTAGCACTTCTTAATACCTAGAATATTTTATTATTATAAACTAGCTTTTGCCCGCGACTTCGTTCGCGTGGACTTCAAGTTCGTAGAAACCTCAAAAATTGTAGCCTATGTGTTATTCTGATGTATAAGCTATATTGTGGTAAAGTTTCATTCAAATCCATTCAGTAGTTTTTACGTGAAAGAGTAACAAACATCCATACATCCATACAAACTTTTGCCTTTATAATAGTAATAGGATTGGTTTCACCACAAAATCATCTCATTCATAAAGTAAAAATACCCTAGGTTTCGCTTGGCGCGTCACTTCGTGCCCAGAAGCCTGGCAGCTTTCGGCCAATCGGCCAGAGTGCCACTCATAGGCCAAGTTGCCAAGCTCGGCCAAGTAGCCAAGCCAAGCTGGCCAAGGAATACGCCAGCCTTCTGGTCACGTGCTTTGTGTGTGAGCAATGTACGTATCATTCATGATCATCATTTTAGGTTAAATCTCTTTGTAGTGGAGAAATGTATTTGAAATTTGAAGAGTTGTACATCTTTAAATTTTAGTGATTTAATCGCAAAGCCTTCACAATAGGTAACACGAATAAAGCCCTTATATCATTTTCATTATCAAAATAAGTAAAACAAAAATCAGCTTTTCCATCAAATAACAATACTTACCAGGCATGGCTTAAATGGAACAGCTGATTTTTGGTATAACTATTTTTCAAATCAGTGGTACAGGAGCTTTGGTAGCTGACGGACATCCGCATGTTGAAAAATCTATTAAACTTCTTCAATCGATACTCGTAATATTTCTCTCCTTCATGTTTTGCATATCTGTCACACGGCAAAGATGCACAACGCGTGTGAAAGATATGTAGGTGTCTGTACCTAACTTGACTACAGACGTAGAAATGTCTTTTAAAAATGATATCAGCTAGGGTAGTACAAAAAATTAAATATGTAACTAATAACCTCATTATTCAATAAAGTTAAAAGTAACATTCCAATAAACTACTGTGTGTCGACACAAATTATCACACTCACGCGTATGCGGTGATACGCACAGTAAGCAAATCAACGTAAATGGGCACTTTTGCATGGTTATATTAATAATCTAAAATTATTCCAACTTTATACGAACGGACGCGGGCGAGGTATACCTACGCGTTCAGATCTTGACATGAAACCGCGCGATTTCAAGGCCGTGTTCTTGAAATCCGTACGATAGTATTAGCGTAAATTTAAAATTCCAGCGAAAAGCTGAGATACGAAAGAATAAACTTAAACAACACAGTGACTTAAATTAAAAATTCCAACCTCATATTTACTACAACGAAGACCTATTTTTAATTGTAACTTCGATTTATTCAGTTTTTTTATGAAAAAAAGACCTAAAATCAAACATTACAAAACATTTTCGTTTTTTTAAAAACAGAGACCAAATTCGATTTGAGTTATATTTCGTGAACGATTTCAAATAAAACACAGACCTAAGTAATAATTTGTCATTGATCCTACAGTACATTTTAATAAAATAAAGACTCAATTCAAGTTGAGCCTATATCAACTGAGAGAAAGTTACTGAAACAAAGACCTATTCCAAAACCAGTCAATATTATAATGAT
>CM026287.1:13174595-13224096 GCA_014851415.1 Cnaphalocrocis medinalis | reverse complement strand
TAGACGCATTGCAAGCGTGGTGATTAAGCCTAATCTCATCATAGTAGCGATAACTTGATTTCTGTGTTGGAGGCCTTTGCCCTGCAGTGGGACAGTAAATAGGCTGATACTTTACGACTTTACTTCTAATACAACATCAGCCTAGTTAGCCAAGTTACCACTCACATGAATTTAGGTTTCAAAAGGATGGTGGTTAAGAAACCATCACTTTGGTTGGAAAGACCATTCTGAATAACGTTATTGTTTTACTACTTTTGTACCGTGGGAGAGCCACTTTGGCATGAATGGGCCGGCTCGAACGGAGTGATACCACGGCCTCACAGAAGACCGGCGTAAAGCAGCGCCTGCGCTGTGTTTCGTTGAGTGAATGAGCATACCAGATGCCGCAAATTGGGGTGGAAGGGGGTAAAAGGTTGGTAGCACAATTTCTCTCAGAGCAGACTCTCCTGGAGCTGCAAGTATCTATAGGTGTCAGCAGGTCACTTATCAGGTGATCCGTCTGCTTGTCTGCCAGCTATCACATAAAAAAATGTTCTTAATAAGTTCGATCCCCATACATAATGATTTGTAAGAAAAAGTGCAATTTTTATGCATACCTCACTTACAAAAGTCGCACCACCAAACGTTCTCCTGAATGGTAGACTGTGGTTAAAGAGATATATAATATGTACGTATACAATATTTATTTAATATCAGAGGCAAAAACATTGTCAGGTTCTCTAGTTTCTGATCCGGGGATAAGTATAAAGTCACTAACATTCCGTAGACAAGAACGAGATCAATCATTACATTTGCTGCGATCTTGTTGGTAATTCCCGCTAAAGCTGCAAACCCAACGCGTTTAGAACAATAACTGGAGCGGCGGCAAAGCCTTCTTTTCCACTTTATTTCCCATTTCGGTGCACTCCCACCACGCGCCAAGAAAATGGCCGACAGCATTCTAGCCAGTGTTACGCGAACCTCGGCGCAAGCGCACGCCAGCGCGTCTCCTACCCGAAAACAACGAAACACGGTGTTCGAATTACGAAATTCAAATTTCGAATCAGTGGAAGCAGTGACAGTTTGAGTGACGTTCAGAATTCAAACCTCATTTGTTAATTAAAAGTAAAGTAGCCAGTGTGTGCGTTTACCGTACCTTTGTTGATTGTTAGTAGATGTCAAAATATTGCACGGCCGATCAAGGTGAGCTACCTGATTGATTTCTTAACAGCAATTATGAACTTCTTTTTCCTCTCGTGTAGTGTCATCGGATATTTTTGGAAATCAGCGTATTCCTTTCGGTTTTGCAACGCGACGCCAGGACTGGTTCTGCGGTACCAAAACTTATTTGCCAGCTCTATTCAGATATACTTTCGGTCAGATGCTATCTTATTTGTAACAGAACGATCGTTTAAACTTTATGCGAAGCTGTAAATTGTTTTGGAATGGCTATTAAATTTTATACGCAGCATGGTTTTAGTATTTACGTTTGTACAGTCAGCCGTTTGATGTAAAATCGGTGGCTAATTAGGATTCATTTGGGTCACGGATCTTATGTTATTCCTCGGTATTGCGGTTCGTTTATTTAGTAATAGCAAGTGACTTTTTTGTGCTAAATTGTGAAAACTTTAGTGGTTAGACCAATCTAGAATTTAAAGTAACCTTGGTGGTAGCATCAATTTGAAAATGTTTAAAAATGGCAGACTTTAAAACAGCGGTTTTCTTTAAGTGACCTAATTTTACAGGGACACAATAACAACGTTTTTGTTCGTTATAGTATTAATGTTGTCAATACGTGCCAATTAGATGTAATAAAGTCAGTTTTACCGTTTATGTTGATGCCTTATACATTTTGTTGAAACTATAATTATTAAGTAAATATCATCATAATCGACCATATCGCATACCTATTAACTTGAAAAGTACAAACTTATTCCTGTCATATTTTAGATCACTTCTAGTTGTAGAGTTTATGAAAATTCACGTAACTTTTCGTATTTCATACAAGGTAACTTTGATAGCACATCACAAATTCTTCTAACAGAATTCCAAAATGCGTAGAATATAAACCGTTGCAAAATAATACAAAATACTGATACACTCAGAGAATATATTGCTGAAGCAGATATTATAACTGCTTGATAAACCATTTGATACAATCCATAGAATCAGCAATAAGTAGTGAAGCCTTGATTCAAGGTTTGGCAGAATACCAGGATAATGTAACATTTCTAATACTATAGGTATCTACGTTTACAATGCCAGGTCAAGGTAATACTCTATGGCCATATACTCGACATGAAGAAGACTGCACTCTGTGCCCAAATTGATAAAAGAAGATAGTAATTATAGGTATAGGAAGCTTTAAAAAAAACAAAGGTGATTATAAATTAATGATTTAGCTGGATCATGACGTACATAAATGTTGGTATGAGTATGGTCTTAACTATGTTTATTTAGCAGCTCACTAACTTTACAGTTTCAGGAAAATATTACATAAAGACAACAATATTACTTGATCATAACAAGGTGTAAAAAAGAGACGGTGTCAAAAGTTAACTTAATTTACATATTTAAGACTTCCTTATAATATGAGATTATAGAACTCCAAAAACTAAACGACATTGGCCAACTGTAACAATCTCACTTTCAACAATAAAATTCTTTCTATGAACCTCGTGTGTTGCAATGCACACAATTGTAGCCATATTGTGGCAGCCAGCCATACCACAAAAGATTGACATTCTCGTGGTAACGAGGAAAAAGTATAATAAAATTGTGATGAGAGAAACTGAAGCAGGAAGGCTTGCAGTTGATGGGAGGTTGATGTAATGTCGTTTTGTCGGTTTCACTTCAACATTTCTTTTGGTGACGAATAGTGAGCCTTTGTCAGATCCAAAAGAATAAAGTACCAGGAAATTTCAATGTTATTTTACATTAGAGAGTCACGAGATATTTCGTGTTAACTTAGCTTAATGGTATTCGCATCTTCGTAATCTTCACAGACGAGGTCTTACGTGCATAGATAGATTTTATCACATCAGAGGTCATTAAAATCAATCCTAACAAGTGCTTTATCCTTTAAACTTTTTAAGTTTTCATTCTTTTCACACCTTTTGTTGGATTGCATAGAGTTTGATTCTACTTAGCATTTTACATCCAATACTTACCTCAACTTTAGTTAAGTATTTCTTGATAATCTGATTATGTACTGCAATTTAATGAAGTTACCAACATTATTACATATTGTACTTTATTATCATAGTATTCATGCCATCACCTAGGTTACTTAAATAGTACTACATGTTCGATATTAATGTGAGAATTAATGGAATACATTTGACAGATTTGTATAAAATTTTTGTGATTGTACGGACATTACACGGGCTTGTTTACGTAGTCATCAGAATTCCTAGATTGCAAGAACGATAACTGTTACTACGATTGATTTCTATGATTGATGCCTTTGCAATGCAGTCAGACACCCATGGTCTAATATTCCACTTTTCCATAAACTAGTCCTTCTCGTTTTCCATAGGATATAATTTACTATCGTCCTACATTCTACACTAAACGAGACATTAAAATTAACGATTTTCTCTTAGCATAATAAGATAAGATGCTCAAGTCAGTAATCAGCGTTAAATGTTTAAACATGTTTATGTAATTAAAATGATTGATACCTATAACGCGAAAGCTTTCAAGAATTCAAAAAGTTGAAAGAAAATGCTCCAAATGGCGAGTAGAAACCCTTTCTACTTAACATACCAGAAATAGATAGTTTTTTCAACATAACATAATTGATACGTCGAACCTTTTTCCAGTAGAAGTAGGTACGATTACAAATTAATCGTGATAAAGCTGATGCTATTTGATAAACCAATTGACTTTTCAAAATAACATAACATATCCACCTGTGCCAACATTGTAGTCAGCAAGTGCGCTGCCAACCTTACCCTATCCCCCTGCATTGGGCCTCAGATCCGATACTAAACGACTCAAGGCACTGCGAAGGCGCTGTTAAGCTGCTTTACGCAAGGTTTCTATGAGACCGTGGTATCACAACGTTCGAGGATAATTTATGCCAAAGCTTGACTCTCACTCGTTTAAAAGCCGAATGGAGACGCAATGGAATGTCCAGCACTGGCTGTCCACTAGGCCCCTGCTTAAGCTCTTGAATTTCAGTACAGAAGTAGATATCACTGCATACTTTATATTGTCTTGTTTAGTATAATTTATTAGCAATCAAGCTTCGCATTGTGTCTTAAAGTCTCTATCGAGATCTTGGCTTTGGACTTTAAGGTTGACTGAGTCAGACGTCTTAAGAATTTCAAGGTCTACGTTTTAATTACTCGGTTATAGTTGAATGATTCTTATATTTGGTGTACTCTTGGCCAGGGTTAGATCTCTCGTACGAGTATATTTAAGTCAAGAGGACGCTAAATTGAGACATTAATTTTTGTAGTCTTATTTTTTAATTAGCTTAGTCTACTTTGCTCAGCCTCCTCAAAATCCCTCTAGTGCTCTATTTATGATGCCATTGATGGACAATCATGGGCACGGAAAAAATCTTTATCCATTACAGTTTAAAAATTGACATTATGAATGTTCCAAATAGTCACCTTTTATTATAACGAACATAATCCAACTCAATAACACAGATGCGGAAAAAGATTACAAATGTACCAAAGACATTTCTAAAGTTGTGAAATAGTTGAGTAATTTTATATCTCAAGGCGATAATTCCAATAACAATCTAGTAAACAAAACAAAACCAAGCCAAGACAATAAAGAACCACGCAAAAAAGAAACTAACCGTCAAAAAGTAAAAGAAATTACGCTCAACTCAACGGTATGCAGCAAAAATAGAAACAAAGGCGAATAGCACTACGATACCGTTGTAGCAGTCGGATTACTGGGCCTAGTCTTGCAAAAAAATTATACCTATGCGGATTTTTTCTTATTTTATACGATAGGCGGCAGACGAGCAGACTGATGGTGCGCGAATGCCGCTGCTCATAAAACAATACTCATGCTAAGTAGTGACTTTTTGAATTAGTTCAGTAGTACTAATAAAAAACAAGCTTATAATTTAATTAAGATCACTAATGGTAGTTTAGTAAAGTAACCTTGATTAATTGTCGAAAGGAGTAAAATGTTGCCTTCTCCACGATCAGTAGGTAGGTACATAAAAATTCTTAATTAATTACTCAGAAACACGATGAAGAAACTTGAAGCCAACATGCGTAATATTGGTATTTAAGAGTGTTACGACAAAAGTTATGCAATCCTTGGGAGGCTTACCTTTCAGAGGCATTTCAACTTTTCAAAAGAAACAGGCCTACAAAATATTGGTGATCGAAATTGTTAAAAAAAATACAGAAAAGTCTATACAGGTTGATGAACCAGATGTAAGTTATGCTCACGTTTGTTGCATGCTTAGGATAGAAATTGATTTCATAACCTTTGGATCGCATTATAAGGCAGGGTCACTACCATAAAGGGACGGCTTGACATACCCGGTCGTTCCTGTCAAACTATCAAAATGTCAAACCATCAAACCTACTCGTAAGGATAAAGTATTATAAATTAAAGTTCGTTGACAGATTTTATCATTGAAGCCAAAGATCGCCGTGGTTCGGCATGAACCAGAGACAGATGTTGGTGAACGTGTGCGGAGCTTTGATGTGACATACTGCTTTGCGCGTAGGTCAACGAACTCTTCGATATCAATGTCAGTCTATTTATTTTGTGACACGAGTTTTGTCACGTGGCATCATGTGAATTGTGAAGTTATTCTTTTTGGACCGTCCTTAGTCTAAGACACAATTGCTATTTACAAGAGCGATGGTTCAGTGCTTAGGAACGCGCATTCCATACGGAGGTCGTGGTTTGAATCCGAGAGTGCACCTCTGGACTTTTCAAATCTATGTACGAATTTTTACAACTTGCTCGGCGGTGGAATACATCGTGAGGAAACGTGCATATTTGGAGTAGTTCTAAAACGTGTAATCACTATTCAGTTGGTGTAGTATTCTTTGTTAGAGGGTTGCAAAGGTCAGACGGCAGTCGCTTCAATGTCATCACCAAACTCCCCAAATCCTGAATCATGGTCCAATTGTCTATGGACTTCAAAACGACAGCTTTGAATGCAACCGGTAATACGCTAAGGTCAGAAAGAGACACAAGTGCTATTTCGTCCATATTTTTCATACGAACGGTAGTTGCTAGCTGCCTAATAACTTCCCGTTTACAATCTAAACAACTACAGAACCACAAACTGTGCCCCGCAAGTCCGTAGACATAGTAAGGAGGGCAGCTCACAAACCGCCAGGTGCGAACTTGTCAGCCCGATGGACGCTTCCGGGCGCGCCGACCCGCGACGGCATTACACCGTTTGTTGCAGGCCCATTACGATGTGGGCCGTGTTTAGCTAAAGCACAGAATACTTAATAGTACAAGTACAGAATGCCCACTTCTAAAAACCGTTTATAGAAAAATAAAGGCTCAGGCTACCATTACATAAAGTTGAAATTCCGGCCGCCTAGCGTTCAACACCTACAATTATTCATACCTAGAAGTGCGTTCTCTTTCTATCGCACGCAACTGTCGCGCATGCGTTGCCGCTCGCTCGTGATTTTCTACTGACTGGCCCCTCCGGAGGGGACGCCGCATGTACTTGCAAGTTTGATACTACACGCGGAGTGGGACAGGCCTGGCTAAAGTTACCAGTTTTGCTACTTCTTGGTCTTTAAAATTGAAGGGTTTTGAATCGACTGTAAAATGAATGATATTTTAAGATATTATGTCGAGGTCTTCAGCTACTGTATAATGTCAAATTGCTACAAGTACTGCAAATTTGGTACCTACTACACTTTTTGTAGGCTCATTACGATGTGGGCCGTGTTTAGCTAAAGTTACCAGTTTCGCTACTTCTTGGTCTATAAAATTGAAGGGTTTTGAATCGACTGTAAAATTAATACTTTAAGATATTATGTCGAGGTCTTCAGCTACTGTGTAATGTCAAACGTACTGATTTCTTGACTTCGCAGTATTGCTACAAATACTGCAAAATTAGGTACCTACTTCTTGCCGACCCATTACACTGTAAGCCGTGTTTAGCTAAAGTTACCAGTTTTGCTACTTCTTGGTCTATAAAATTGAAGGGTTTTGAATCGCTTGTAGAATAAATGATGCCTTGAGACATGTCTATGTCTTCAGCTATCACTTGGACTTACGTCAAATAATGTCAAATCTTTTGATTTCTTGACTTCGTAAAGTTGCTACAAGTACTTACTGCGAATTAGGTACATTAGATACACCACTTCTTGTAGGCACATTACTGTGTTGGACTGGGCTTAGTTTAACGTAGGTCACAAATTTTGCTTTTGAATCGCCTGTAAAATGAATGATACCTTCCAAATGTACTGATTTCTTGACTGCGCAGTGTTACTACAAGTACTTGCGAATTAGGTACACCCTTCGTGTAGGCACATTACTATGTTATTGGACTGGGCCTTGTTTAACGTAAGTTACAAAATTTACTGTTACTTCCTGGTACCTGGAATGGACTCAAATTATCATTGACTCAAATGTCGTCAATTTATGGAAATTCACGACATTAGAATCAATGATAATTTGAGTCAAATATTAACGGTGATTTCAGCTACTACTGGTCCAATTAATGTTTAATATATTATGCTGTTTGTGATGAATGAATGAACAATGCTTTTTATTGTGCTAAAACGGAGTTATAAAGCGAGTAAGTAAAGTCCTTGAGTGGAGACCGCGACTCGGCAAACGTAGTGTTGGACGCCCTGCTACAAGATGGGATGACGACATTCGAAGGCTGGCTGGAGTGAGCGGTGGCGTGTATTGGGGGAGACCTATGTCCAGCATTGGACGAGCGTGGGTTGCTGATGATGATGATGAAGTTGTCAATATCAAATTTAGCGATTCTCAAACTGGTTGGTTCTATCTTCGGTACCTTTTGCCAATTTAACACCTTCTTCCTTATCGTTTTCTTCAATTACAGAAAAGACAAACCTTACGTCATAATTCGTAAGATAAGTTTCATGCAATGATAGAATATCCTCTATCTTATATTACATTACAAACTTCATGTTAGTACTCCAATAGAAAGCAGCGGAGACGCGAAACATGACTGGTGTTTTATAACTGGTCTGGTACATGACACTCTCATTTAAATAATACTAGTGTTAAGCTTTGCTAATGTTCCTCCCATATTTTCTCTTTGACAGTGAAAAGCTAACTATTTCTCGGAGTTCCAATTTCATTCAAAAGACACGTATTCAGAAGTCTGGTTACAGAAGGTCTAGTAGATATGTGCATTTAATGCTTCAAGCTAAAATTGTAATCTGTTCTCGTTATCCTAATCCTAACTAATACTATGAATTCGAAAGTAACTCTGTCTGTCTGTCTTTTACTCTTTCATGCCAAAACTACTGAATGGATTTGAATGAAATTTAATATACAGATGGTCTAGAACCCTGATTTGCCTCGTAGGCAAGTAAAACTATAGTTTAAATAAAACATAGTTTGTATAACAATAAATTTGACGGAACATACCTATTTCGAAAATGTAGGTCAGTCGTTGAAAATGGTAGCCCTAGAAGAGACCAAGATTGGATACCAGAGGATATAACGATCTGATAACACGGATGTTAAAACTGGAACGAGTCAGTGAAGAGTGAAATAAGAGTTATATTCCTAAAATATTTACATTCAAACCGGAAACATACGTGTAAATATTGTTTGTTTTGCAATTTTTAATGAAACATACAGGAAGGTACAAAATTATATCGCACAAAAGATTTCCTTCATTGGTTATTGTTTAAACTTGTTTATCAGGAAATAAGTTAATCCTGCAATCACTAGCAGTGTATAATTACAATTTAATAAAACTGTGTCGGTCTGTTTGGTTCGAGACCAAGAATGCACCTTTAAATTTTTCAAATATATGTTTATGTTTACCATTACCCTAGTAGTGAGGAAACCTGCACATTTCAGATAGTTTTTGAAACGTGTAACCATGAATCAGTTGGTCTGGTTCTCCCGTCAAAGGCTTGCAAAGGTCAGATGGCAGTTGCTTCATGGTAATTATCAGACTCCCCAAATCTTGATGGTCTAAGCGTACCCCGAGCTACGCAACCGGGAATTACTCGCTAAAATGAGAGAGTCTCCAGAAACATGCCAGTCTCCAGAAATACGGTAGGCAGCGGCATGACTGTGCCTCGGCATTATTGTTGTCTATGAGCGGCGGTTACCATTTACCATCAGATGGGCCGCATGCTCGTCTGCCTATTTCAGCAATAAAAAAAAACAGTTTTCTAATCAATTTGAAAAAGTATCCAAAATCACACGCTAAGATGAAGAAGAAACAACAGTGAAGCTAAACCGCAATGACAAAGTGTTTACGAAAGTTCCCTTTGACACCAGTCAATACAGCGAAACATCCTTTAAAACCGGTAAGACAGACCAGCCGGACGCGAGCGAAAGTGTTGCGCAATGATGAGCTCACATGCCCATACACAGCTGATTATAAAACAACTTTTTTGCATCTCAATGACTCGAGAAATGGGAGAAGTGGGACGGCCGTTTTTACTCGACTCACTAGTCACTCACTCACTGGACTTGGGTAGAGATTGAACTAGTTCTTTTATTCACTTTATTAAAAATGGTAGTCCAAAGTTTTGTTTTAAAACTGATTTGAATCACTTTAATTTACAATTTTTATAAAAATGAAAGCAGTCATCTTTAAACCATATCTAACTAGAGTCCGTTTTGTAATAAGGGGGATAAAATATTTGCTGATAGTGGCACGCCATCAATACTTTTCGGTATGTTCTTTTGACTATTGTGTGTATTCAATAAAGTGACCTAACTTTATTGAATAGTATATTCAGTTCAGATGGGACTCTTGAACTAAATCTTCAGGAATTCACTCTTAATAATACTTCAATTGATTGAGTTAAAGACTTGATGACTGTTATATAACACGTACTACAGAACTATTTGAGTAATTACAATCTTTTCACTCAAGTGAACTTTTTTGTACAAGTCTACACTCCTGTTTGGCTAACAGTAGTTGTAGTAGACATAATTCATAGCATAACTGCTGAGTGATTTGTGAACTGCCAAGCTGATGCTATTTTAGGATTACGAGTTGCATTGCTAAACTGTTGAATCGGAACACTTATGGAATCATTTGTTGCTATTATAGCTTTTGTATGGACGAAAGGATGGAAATGAAACAACTTATAGTGTTAATTCTTAAAGTTGTCCATTTTTAAGAAGATCTAATTTGAGAACTTATTAATAAGACTTTGCTCAGTACTATTACTTTACACTATGCTTTGCACATTGATACTACGGTGAAAACCAATTTCAAAAATAAAATATTAAATGAATCCAAATCGATATATGAAATAATGAGATAAGAATGAAATCAGGTAAGATCCTTTACATACTAATTAATCGAAATTTGATGGTCACCAAATTTGAGTTAACTTACTCGCAGATACGAGCATTAACAGTACTGCATACTCTATTGAATCTTATAACCTATGTTTATGTCAAGAACACATTACAAGATATTAAAACATGGTTTACTAAAGATGATGAAAACCACGAGCTGAATTAAGATTTTGTTCCATTAAAAGTTAAAAACATTAAAGAAATACAAACCATTTATCAAAAGCACTCCATTGAAGTACACTAGATAAGTTGATGTGAAGTGTGGAGCCTGACTAACGAGTGAATGTATTTCGTAACGATGATCTCAGACAAGCCTATAATTATGTTCCTACGCAGATTGTGTGACTACTTTTTGCATCTCATGACGACACGACTATAGACTTTTTGGGCAAATTTTACTTGGATTCTACGCGAAATTCTGCAATATTCTTTATTAACACTAGTTATGGACTGAGTATACATTATCTAAAGCCTCTCTCTCTCTCATCTTAGGGTCGAATTCGCAGTTGCGGCCAAAGCTGTCGTTTTAGAGCAATTCCAATGAAGCGACTGCCGTATGACCACCGCAACCCTTTAACAGGGGAATAAGATCATCTGATCATGGTCACAGATTTCAGAAACATCCGAAACGATGCAGGTTTTGTCGAGACATCTTCCCCTCCATTCCTCTTTGAATCAAGACCTCCTGTATAGTATATGTACACTTTGAGAGACGATATAGGTATGCGTACCTTTTTTAGAACTGTAAACCTATTAAAAATAACATACAAACATAAATTTACAAATATACTCATATTTAAATTACCTTTCCGTTGCATCTGTTTAATCCTTTTTTCTGACAACTATAGCTAGATTTTTAAGGTCAGCAGAACCACTTTAAGGATTAATTATACTAATTTCTTGCTTCGAGGCTTGAAGGCGTTGACATTCTGGTGAAGGTCACCAGCTGACTTTTAGCTTCCTCGTCTCCTACGCGTGATATCTGGTTCTGTGACTAATTTATGATGGATGTGTATGTGTGGGGATTTTTACTTTATTATTCCACTGTGAAACTACAACGATTGATATTGATCACTGATTGTATCATGCGAACTGCCTTACTTGGTGTGCCATAATCTTCGAGCTGGGGATCGATCCAGGAACCAAATATGTTACTTCTTTTTTCTTCCTTTTTGTTTGTTCTACAAATTTTTGGTGTATGACAATTGCGATTTGATACAAGTCTTTGTACTAACTTGAGTATTTTCTGTTGAGTTGAGAAATTTTCAGTGTCAGTCCGAAGTCTTGAATTTGGCGGTCTCATACCCCCAAACCCCCCTGTCTCAGAAGGCATATTGGTCCTGCCTCTGGTCCGCACACTAGTGTTCCATCGAATTAAGAGATTTACGGAATAGAGAGTGCACTTGTGTCTGCGCGCACACTTGTGCACTATAAAAATAATGAATTTGGCGACCTTAGTCAAAATATCGGTTAGGAGGACATTATGATTATCAAGACGTAAGATTCGTTCCGTTACTAAATTTACTAACAAACAGTATTTTGCTCAAAATCTGTTCATTGTTTAACAAGCCTTAACTCAATAGAGGTCATTTAGTGCAATTAATCCGTCCATCTGATTTGTGTTCAGATCGATCGTGCCCTTGACGTCGCCTACAACGCCCAGTCTCAATCCGAACTATGCTAATTTACAAATCGACCTAGTCATATAAATAATACATAATGGGTACCTGTTGCATACTAGCATGTTTGAAAAATATTTTGATTTGTAATTTGCATAATTAAGTAATACAAAATAAAGGTTGACTTTTTTGCATAAAAACTATTTTTCAACGTATCCTTTAGAATTATTCAATATTCAATCACAAGAAAAACATGAGTGGAGTAAAATCATCAGCAATAAAATATCGAACATAAGGTCACGGAGGTCTAATGAATAAAACTGCTATTAGAATAATCTTAATTCATTAATACATAACATTGGAATCATCTTCGATTTGTGGTCCAAGATTAGTGGAAACTGGTTTTTGCGTTATACTGTGGTTTTATTAATTAACTTAAAACATAATCTAACTTTTAAATATGATAGATATGTCGCAGTGTAGCTGAATAAGATATTACTAGCTTCTTTAGTTCCGTTCTACTGGTAGCTTGAATGATGATCAGCTAGCCAAATGACTAGGGTAGTTGAAGTTGGTTGAATTTTATGGCTAGCTTAATTAGATATTACTATTTTTTTTACTAAGCATTTTTCCAACGGTTGCCTGAATGATTTGATAAAGCTAGCTAAAGACTAAGGTCATTGAAGTTGATTGAAGTCTATTTATCGGCTCAGTCTTTTAATTTAAATTTAGTTACACTATCTACCACTAGCACCGACAACCACAAAACTATAAATAGTCAGCCACTTTATTAAATGCCGTAAGAGACTTTTAATATTCAGTTTACTAATTTAACAGGCTGAATAATATTCAGTTTACTAATTTAACTGCACTGTTCAGTAAACAGGCTAAGCTTCTAATAAAACGGCTGATTATGTCAGTCGATTGCGATCTATGGAATGGGCTTATTAACCGAGAAATCTCTCATCTCATCAATTTTCTTCTCAAGGAGGTTTAGCATCTCTACAGAGAAAATACCTATGATCAGAGAAAACGCACACACTTTGCCCATATTTATAATGGCTGATTCAGAATACATAACAATTAACGGTGTTAATAAATATCAATAAGCGCTACGTTAGCGCAATAGACTGAGATTAGAGGTGGGACATTTTACATCAATAATTTTATCGATAATTCTTATCTAAAACGACTAAAGTTCTTAAAAAATTTCGCATTGCATTATAACCGACAAGCAGTGTGCAGTAGGTAAGTACACAATTATGTGCTTAAAAACGTCGCGCTAATTCCCGTCTATAGTAATAAAATTCGATTATTGTTACTGTAACAGTCATGTTTATTCGTTTATTGTTACTATAACAGTCAATCATTTTAGTGATTCTCTAGGTAAAACCGACCTTTAAGTTTTTGATAGGTATAAAAAACTTAAAACTAGTTTTGCTTTCTGTGCAATAAAAAGTATAGATACTCTGAATGAATTCATTCATTCTGCTGATCAATTTCTGAATAGACTATTACATAAAATGGTAAGAGGCTAATGGTAGTGATGATATTATGTAGACTTTTTATCTATATACGAGTAATTAACAGTAAGGTGTCATGTGAAGATAATGAGACGCATGTAATATTTTATTTTACCACCTTCTTGGAGAAACGATTAATTGCGTTCATTGTTTATTTTTTTTTTAATGCTGAAATAGGCAGACGTCGAATAGGTAAATGGTGGTTTATGTGAAATTACAAATTTTTAGTAAGCATAATCTCAGAGCTAGTTTGCTGACAGATAAGCACACATGACGTAACTATCAGGATCCTTGTGAACTACGGAATCCAATTATTTTTAATGAAATCAATTTTTCCAAAAAAGTAAGTATCGATAACTTTTCCCATCTCTAACCGAGACATCTGATTCTGTCCGCAGTTTATGCAAATGAAGTTAAATTGCTTTGATACGATCGCTACTAAATTGTACTGGGTATGAGAAAATACCGTTAACATACACAGCCGGTTGGTATTTTCATTGTTTTCTAAACTGTGTATAATTGAATTGTCTTAAGATGTTTAGTTAATAGGGTGTAAAGAACACATTGGGCCTAGGAGCTAAGCTACCCTAACCCGTTACTAAAGTTTTTTTTTCATGACGTACAAATTGTATCGTAAACATTCTGTGAATAGACCGATAAAAAGACCTACCTATTTTAGCGCTTTTTATTTATTTTGCTATTAAAAATCTTCTGCTGTTAACGATTCTCATGCATTCGACATTGGAGTCGAATTAGAGATTTGAATGGACGATTTATTTTATGTGTTAGGTGGCAGATGGAATTTCTAAATTCGACTTCAATGTCGAGCGCACGTGAATCACGGGACCGATAAGAAATGATATTTTCATGTCATATAACTCGAAGATATTGTTATAAAATTATTTCTCTACTAGTGGCCGCCCGCAACTTCGTTTGCGTGAACTTTATGACTCTTGACTTAAAGATGATTATTTAAATAGAAATTAAAAAAATATTATTTATTATAAATGTTTATGGGTTAATAGATTTTTAAGGCGGCTCATCGATATTTTATACGAACTGCTAAGGAATGGAACAACTTGCCGGCTTCTGTATTTCCAAAGTGCTACAATTTAATAAAAATAAAATAAATAAAATAAAAATTCATTTATTTCAATAGTCTGTGTTACATTCAGTGGCCGAGTCTACCCAGTAAGTTGTCATAGACACTTGTATTGGGTATGGCTCGCTTCTTCCCTTACGGATAGCTAAGACTAATTACATAAATGGCGAATCTACGAAAATTATAGTTAACAAACCAAATAAAATATAAGAAAAAGGTAAAAAAAAAAGATGTGAAAGGATGCAATTACTATTTACTCTTTGCTCAATGTGTGTGTGTGTGTGTGTGTGTGTGTGTGTGTGTGTGTGAGTGAGCGTCTGTCTGTGTAAGAGGGAGATACAGAGAGAAAGTGTGTGTGGCTAATTTGAGTGTCTTTAGTTTAGTTAGAGTCGAGAGTGAATAGGCTTCTTCTGGGAAAGCACGCTACACCTTAGACCTCATTGTCACTCTCCATCAGGTGAGATGAGGTTATGTGCAAACCCATTTAATATTTAAAAAAAAATCAACTTCTAATGAAAGTAACCCCCAAATTATTTTTTATTCCATTAGGGGATGTAAGTATTCTATTAAAGTTTGAATCTTATATTTTATTCATCAATTCTGTCAAAGAATGTGTATGCAAAAGTTGGAATAGATTGGGCCAAGGAATCACGTAGTCCCATGACCAAACTTGGAACCCCCCTTTCGCTCCATTAGGGGTTTAAGTTCGGAATAACCTTCCTGATAGGATCTCATCCAAAAATGCTCATCACATTTGACAATTTTCCATTCCATTTCATTCCATAGTTGTTATAGTGTAGCTGGGCTCTTAGAGTTCCACACCAGATGTTCCATGATCTTGGATTTTTTTTCATGGCATCATAAAATGCTCATCATACTGAACAACTTTTGTTAAGGTGCCATTGACTTATCTCTTATAGTTTAGCTGGGCTGTTGTGGTTCTACATCAAGGAGCCTGGTCTTTAAAATATAATATATCCTATAAGTTGCCCTGATATTACAGCTATACAATAAAAAAGTTTCATTCGAATTGGTTCAGTAGTTTCCGAGATTAGCGCGAACAAACAGACAAACAGATAAACAGACAAACAGACAAACAGACAAACAGACAAACAGACAAACAGACAAACAGACAGACAAAAATTTTAAAAATCATTGATTCATGTTCTGTTACTGTTTTTTAGTCGTCCTAAGTTATTTTGAGATAAATATCTTCAATGTACAGACACAGCTTTTTTACATTTTTATTATATGTATAGAATAGATATAGATGTCGAGCGCATGGTGAGTTGGTTAATCCTAACATCCTAACTAATCCATACTAATATTATAAATGCGAAAGTAACTCTGTCTGTCTGTCTGTCTGTTACTCTTTCACGCCAAAACTACTCAACGGATTTAAATGAAATTTGGTATACAGATAATCTAGACCCTGAGAAAGGACATAGGCTACTTTTTATTGCGAAAAGGGGGTTGTAAGGGGTTGAAAGGGGGGTAAAAAGTTACTTTTCCACGCGGACGGAGTCGCGGGCGGCCGCTAGTATAATATTATAAATGCGAAAGTAACTCTGTCTGTCTGTCTGTCTGTTACTCTTTCACGCCAAAACTACTGAACGGATTTAAATTTAATTTGGTATACAGATGATCTAGACCCTGAGAAAGAACATAGGCTACTTTTAATTGCGAAAAGGGGGTTGTAAGGGGTTAAAACGGGGGTAAAAAGTTACTTTTCCACGCGGACGTAGTCGCGGGCGGCCGCTAGTAAAATACACTTTAATCGTTTCTAAACTCACTCAAATCGTAAATTGGAGAACTTAAGAACGGTTTTTATTTTAGTCCAAATAATCGTAAGGTAACTACATAAAAGTATCCGATTCCTGTTCGTAACGATAACTATAAGTAATTATTTATTCAAAACTATTACCGTAAACTCTGACAGAGAAACCATTTCAAATATTTTGTCCTTTTTAATTAGGGTCTTTTAAAATGTATTACTTATGTTTTCTTTTTTTAAGGATATCGTTAACAGATTGAGTGGAAATATTGTATGATGTTATTGCTTCATTATTTTGAGCCCAAAGTAATACGTGCTTATAACATTTTTTTTCCTTTTAAAGTACCTACATCTAAATTACGAATAAGTAGGTACCTAAGTAATCAATGCTCTAGATGCGGAATTCACTGGATTATCTCGAGATTACTAAGAAGGTACTTAAAAGTTAATCTTTATCAACGAAAATTAACATTTTATTTATTTCGAAATATTTCTAGTTATACGAACTTAAGATACCGATTAATTGGTACATACAGCCACATATTAGGTTACCACAATCTGTCAATTTTTTTTATTTATATTGAAACTGACAGATGTGAGAATCGATTGTACTCGTATTAGCTAACAAATGAAAGGGAATTTAAAAAGTAATAAATATGTTGTGATACATAACTAGACAGAATAAGGTAGACAAAACCAGAGAAAAAATATCCTAGTGTGGATAAAAACGTGTGATGTGTTACGACAAAGGATTTCTCCTATTCCTTAGTCATAGAGACCTTTCTCAAACAGGAGATGATTTAGGCTTAGAGGAAGGGGAGGGGTATACCCCTTATATATTTAACAGTAGAGTCACAAGTGCGCTGCCAAACTTTTAGCCTCTTTCCACCCTGGATTGGGCATCCGATTGGCCTGTTGGTCTCACGATTGACGATATGGACAGCTCGCGTTCTTTATCTAATTATTTTATGCCAATGATTTTGTTATTACCTCTCAGATTCCTAAAAGCCAAGTTCTCCGTCTCTACAATACAGAACACGATAAAAGTCATAACTCCAACTGGTAGCCATTTTTTATCACAAAACTGTATCTAACTGTACAATTAAAATAATTAATCGTTTGCGGTACTAGTACAGTTAAACGAGAGTAAAAGTCGCCAAGTTTTACCGCGCTGAGTGTAGTTATTAAGTGGGCTAATGAGTGGTTTTAGTTAAACAACTATATAGCTATATTCTGACAAATGCTTATATTTAGATTTTATAAACTATAAAATCTAAATATAAGCATTTGTCAGAATACAAACAATACGTATCTTTAGTTATTTAAGGATATCCCCTTAACCACGTCTTTTACTAACCATTCTGAACGATCATTGTCCAATGAGTTTTCTAAATTCGACAAAAAAATCCACATTCCATACAAAGTAGATGACGTGGTTAATAAAATGGATGTAAATGTTCACAGATACACCCTGCTTTATCCGGATTAGTAGCTATAATTGCAATTACTTCATTTTCAGTTTCATTTTACGGGGCTATACGAATGAAAAGTTTTGCTTTCTAAAAAAATATCGTATTTTCGCCACAATCAGTGTAAATAGGTTGGCGGCGCTAGTTTCATTCGTATAGCCCCTTAAAGGGATGTAAATGTTCATAGATACACCCTTTTTTATCCGGATTAGTAGCTATAGGTGAAAAACAGTTTCATTTTAATCCATCTAATCCAGTGGACTACTCAGTAAAATAAAACATAATGTATATTTATGACTAGTGGCCGCCCGCAACTTCGTTTGCGTGATCTTTATGACTCTTGACTTAAAGATGATTATTTAAATAGATATAAAAAACATATTACTTATTAAATGTTCGTTTATAGGTTATTAGATTTTGAAGGCGGCTCATTGATCCATACTATACTAATATTATAAATGCGAAAGTAACTCTGTCTGTCTGTCTGTCTGTCTGTTACTCTTTCACGCCAAAACTACTGAACGGATTTAAATGAAATTTGGTATACAGATGGTCTAGACCCTGAGAAAGAACATAGGCTACTTTTTATTGCGAAAAGGGGGTTGTAAGGGGTTAAAATGGGGGGTAAAAAGTTACTTTTCCACGCGGACGAAGTCGCGGGCGGCCGCTAGTATTTTATAAATACATACTGCTAAGGAATGGAACAACTTGCCAGCTTCTGTATTTCCAGAGAGCTACAATTTGGGTGTCTTTAAGTCGAGAGTGAATAGGCTTCTTCTGGGAAAGCACGCTACATCTTAGACCTCATTGTCACTCTCCATCAGGTGAGATGAGGTGAAGTGCAAACCCATTTAATATTAAAAAAAAATATTAAATCAACTTCTTATGAAAGTAACCCCCAAATTATTTTTTATTCCATTAGGGGATGTAAGTATTCTATTAAAGTTTGAAACTTATATTTTATCCATCAATTCTGTCAAAGAATGTGTATGCAAAAGTTGGAGTAGATTGGGCCAAGGAATCACGTAGTCCCATGTACAAACTTGAAACCCCCTTTTCGCTCCATTAGGGGTTTAAGTTCGGAATATCCTTCCTTATAGGATCTCATCCAAAAATGCTCATCACATTTAACAATTTTCTATTCTATTTCATTCCATATTTGCTATAGTGGAGCTGGGCACTTAGAGTTCCAAACCAGATGTTCCATGATCTCTGATTTTTTTTATGGCATCATAAAATGCTCATCAATTTGAACAACTTTTGTTAAAGTGCCATTGACCTACCTCTTATAGTTTAGCTGGGCTGTTGTGGTTCTACATCAAGGAGCCTGGTCTTCAAAATATAATATATCCTATAAGTTGCCCTGATATTACAGGTATACAATAAAAAAAAATTCATTCGAATTGGTTCAGTAGTTTCCGAGATTAGCGCGAACAAACAGACAAACAGACAAACAGATAAACAGACAAACAGACAGACAAAAATTTTAAAAATCATTGATTCATTTTCTGTTACTGTTTTTTAGTCGTCCTAAGTTATTTTAAGATAAATATCTTCAATGTACAGACACAGCTATTTTACATTTTTATTATACAGGGTGTATCTGTGAACATTTACATCCCTTTAACCACGTGTTCTATCAACCATTCTGAACAACATTTGTTCAACAACTTTTCCAAATTCTTCGAAACATTTTTTGACTCCCCATACAAAATGACCAAGTCACGTGATCGACTTTGTATGGAAAGATGAAAAATTTTTATGCGAATTTTCAAAAGTCATAGCACAAATGTTGTTCAGAATGGTTGGTAGAACACGTGGCTAAAGGGATGTAAACGTTCACAGATACACCCTGTATGTATAGATTTATTTATGCACGGATCTTTCTATACTAAGGGAGGAAATCAGTTCATAAGATACCCCCCGTTTAGTCGACTTGGTTGCCCACCATTAAATAAATTATTGAAAGAAGAAAAAGTTTTGTTTTTGTTTGCTAGCTTATATAAAAAGTTCATCGCGACAACCACCATTAAATTGTGCTTACTTCCTAAACGATGGCATTAAACCATATCTCACATAACTAGGTCACCATAATTAAACAGTTAAGGTTAATTGTTAGTAAACCAGTGCTTACAAAGTTGAAACTCAAAAACTTACTCAAAATGAACTTTAAGACGAAGTGGTAAGAGTCACGATTAGTAAGGTAAGGATGTTCTCACGGTCACGAATGGTGTCAGTTGTGATACTTTTGTTTTATTAGTGTCAAAGGATCACAGTCTAACTAAGGGTGGCTTAAAAATTGCCTTCCCATACAAATTGCATCAATCAGCCAATTACTTTTGTATGTGAATCAAATCGGTACAATATAGGATTAGGTTTAATGGAAATGGACAGACAAACACCCACACGAGTAAATCTATTAAGGGTTTCGTTTTGAGGTTCCCAAAAAAAACATAAAAAATAGACATGATGTTATAAAAATATCAGGATTTGGTAGATATTAGGCACATGAGGAAAAGTATCAGCCTATATACTGTCCCACTCACTGCAGGGCAAAGGCCTCCATCATAGAAATCAATTCACCGCTACTATTATGGTATTAATCTTAATCACCACACTTGCCTAATGCGGATTGGTGATCACAAACTCGAGCTAAATTTAAAAAATTCGAAACATTCTTTTTGTTCGTCCCCGAGATCACGGCCCGGTACTTAAACCACAAGACGAACAGAGCGTCATCATCATCAGCAACCCACACTCGTCCACTGCTGGACATAGGTCTCCCTTAATGCACGCCACCGCTCCCGATTTTCGGCCACTCTCATCCAGCCAACACCAGCCAGACTTTGAATGTCACCATCCCATCTTGTCGCAGAGCGTACGCGAACGGAGCGTATGCGATAGTATTCCTTACTAAATTATGCAGCTAGGCCGCCACTAACACAATGAACAAAAAGTCCTGCAAGGAAAATGACATAGCCACAATGCTGCAGCCATCCGACCTAGCCCAATATGGGCTGTACATAAGCGAGCCCTATAAGGCTCGCAATCCATGGTCTTATGACATCACTGACGCGCACAGAGTAAAGTATAGCAGTGAGGCATGTTATTGCAGACACAGGATTTACGGAAAATTTTAGGCATATGCTTACAAAAACAAAAAAAATGTTAATTTAATAAAATGGGGGCAGAAATATTTATGCAAATGTGATGTTGCCTCAATTTATGTTATGTATGTAATTAAAAAAATCTGAAAAATTTACCAAATCCCATACTATGGTTTTTACTAATATGCTATGGAAACCAGAAACAATGAAAGAATTTAACACCCACCAATATAAGTATCTGTATCATTAAATATTTTTTTTTATGTGATAGGTAGCAGACGAGCAGGCGGATAACCTGATGGTAAGCAATCGCCGCCGCTCATGGACACTTGCAACAACAGTGGAGTTACAAGTGCGCTGCCAACCTTTTATCCCCTTCCCCCAGGTGGGCCTCCGGTACCCTCACTCACTCGGCGAAACACAGCACAGGGGCTGCTTCACGCCGGTTTTCTGTGAGGCAGTGGTATCACTCCGGTCGAGCCGGCCCATTCATGCCGAAGCGTGGCTCTCCCACAGTTAAGATTTGTGTTGTATGTGGTGCGGGAAACAATCTCACAACCCTCACACTCAACCGGCACTCAAACCACTCAACCAAGCACTGTTACTTTGCTGTTATGTTCATATACTGCAATAGTGCATGAATGAGTCTTAGCTTCGTTCGAGTGTAGGATGTCGCCGACTACTTCGTCAAGTTTCTTCAAGTATTTCCTTTACAAATATTTGAGTTGACATTAGAATTTCCGTTTTAAATTCTTAAATTAAAGTCTAGAATCAGACATTCCATTTTGGAGTACAAACGGTGGCTCAGGTCGAGTTACCCGCAGTACAAATATAGAACTTCCCCCTCAGACATAAGGACGTACGGTCTGAAATCCAATCTTCAATATCATGGTGAACTAGAGTTACATTTCTTTCCAGTCTTGGTCACATTTATAAATGTGACAGCATCATTTTTAAACCAAGACTAAATTTAGTCTTCGTTTGGTCAGTGTCAATTTGTTTTGTGCCCAAGATGTGTCTTATTATTTTGTAGGATACCTCTACCACTACCGCGGAGTGATACCACTGCCTCCCAGAAAACCGGCGTGAAGCAGCCCCTGTGCTGTATTTCGCCGAGTGAGTGAGGGTACCGGAGGCCCACCCGGGGGGAAGGGGATAATAGGTTGGCAGCGCACTTGTAACTCCACTGGTGTTGCAAGTGTCCATGGGCGGCGGCAATTGCTTACCATCAGGTGATCCGCCTGCTCGTCTGCTAGGTATCTATCACATAAAAAAAATTAAGCTTCAGAAACCGTTCTTAAGTAGGTATTTATTAACAGTTTTTGCCCTTTAAAGGGCGCTTGTACCTAGTTTGCATAACTCTCCGCATGGAAATGTTGGGAATTAGCTCAGCGTATGGGAATCACTTCTTTCACTTCACACATATTAATCACGAAGTTTATGTTGTTTTTGTATGCTGTTGCAGAACAGAGGTAACTTACTTACTCAATGAAATGAATAAGAAATTGAACTAAGATTTACTAAGATATGTTTTTGAACTTTCGCGCTGCATTGTACAGCAACTCCAAAAATATGTCTACACTTTAGGACCTTGTCACAATACATAATGTATAAGAACGACTTCTACATTCTTATACATTATGCATTGTGACAAGGTCCTAAAGTGTATACATATTTTTGGAGTTAAAGTAATTTATAAAACGGGACTAAACGTAAGGATGTTTACATCTAAGAACATTTACCACTACTGCTTGACGCTGCTGAGCTGCATCCTGCCAGTCATTAGTTCCACAATCCATTAAAAGATGGCGCTGGGCGTCGGTTACATCGCGCTAGCGTTTCATCGTTTCGCATTTCCGATGTCTATATACAGGATGTATCTGTGAACATTTACATCCCTTTAACCACGTGTTCTACCAACCATTCTGAACAACATTTGTTCTATGACTTTTGAAAATTCGCATAAAAATTTTTCATCTCCCCATACAAAGTCGGTCACGTGACATGGTCATTTTGTATGGGGAGTCGAAAAATTTTTCGAAGAATTTGGAAAAGTTGTTGAACAAATGTTGTTCAGAATGGTTGATAGAACCCGTGGTTAAAGGGATGTAAATGTTCACAGATACACCCTGTATAGAAGATGAATTGATAGAACATTATACCTTTAATAAGACCGAATGTTATATTGGCTCAAAATGGAAACGAACGCTCGGCGGTATTTGATCCTCATATCCCCAGTGGCGTCTGATATCTTCTACTAAAGGGGAGTCCATCAGCAGCTGGCATCTGCCAGTCGAAACTCTACAGCATTCGAATGGATGAATGGTCTAAAAAGCCTTTAACCAAACGACCAAGCACGTAAAAAGGTCCCCAACCTTACCACCCACACAACCATTCCGTTGTTTTCGCAAATTCGTAAACTGTTAACTCCAGAAATAATATTTTACGCTTATTACGAGTCATAAAATTGCTAAGCAGAAAACACTGGGTCTTGTTTAATCGCATAAATGTCTCGTGTGCACGCGAACGCTGTCCAAATCAGCGCTGACCGGGTGTCAAACCCACGATCCCGGATTTTACGGCGCTCCTTTTGTAGCGCGTTTCCATTGCCCACCGGTAAACTTATTAACATAATTGTTAGTACAGCTGGCGGCACGAAAGTATGGTGATAACCGTTATTTTGCGCACTTGTAAAAAAGAAGACTTTATATAAAAACTAGCGGCTAAGAAGACAAAGAAGAACCCCTTACAACCCCCTTTTCGCAATAAAAAGTAGCCTATGTCCTTTCTCAGGGTCTCGACCATCTGTATACCAAATTTCATTTAAATCCGTTCAGTATACTAGTTTTGGCGTGAAATAGTAACAGACAGACAGATAGACAGAGTTACTTTCGCATTTAGTATGGATTGGCTTCTGAGCACTCAAGGTCATAACTGCTGTTTCGTGCCTAAGACTATAATAACAATGAAACACTTTTTAAAGTGGTATAATACATGTCCGCGAATCTATCTCAGAGGATTGGCAGTTCTAGTTCAGGTGCCACTAGGGATGTGTGTATGTGTTATATATTTAGGGAATGCAATTCAACCCCGAAGCATAATAAGACGAGATCCAGTGGTGAGCGTCACGCACATCCTGTCAAGGCGCGAGCCGAAAATCCGAATAATTACGAATATTAGCGACAGGTGACGAGCAGTAGAGATAAATTATAAAACTATGTCGAGTGAGTGAGAAAGTGTAGAGGAACAAGGAGTAGAGTAGAGTTTTATTCCCGCGGGATCCAGAATTTACGATTTGGAGTTGGGATTGCATTCCGTAGTTATTTAATTATGTAATAAGTATGATATGTATGTTAGCTATGATATGTATGTTCTAGGCGATCGATTTTGCCCAGCTAACAGCTGATAGTTACCGTGGTTTCCAAAATACTGAGTGATTGGCCAACCATATCACTGAATTATGACCAAGATTGCATAAGAGACCTTCCAAAAAAATCGAAAAGTAGTCTGCTCTACATAACTTAGTCCAAGAGTGCGTAGCATCTAATTTCAATCGACTGAGGATTTTTGTCCATAAGTTCTATACCTACGCTACGGAAACTTCTACCAAGTTTAATTATTACTAGAAAGCACTAAAATTATAAATTTAAAGTACCTACTTAAGCTACCTAAGCTATCACCTCCTTTTGCTAAAAGCATTTTTGTGTTTTGCAGGTATATCGCTCGTGACCTTGACACCATTTGGACTTCATTCTGACAAAAGGTAAATAACATATTTATATCTAAGTAAATATTATGATGGAATATTAAAATGGATAAAAACATCTGAACTCCTAAAAATCAATAAAAACCTAAGTAGATTTTTTTTTTGAAAAACAATTTTATTAAGTACTTTGTTTTGATTCCACCTTTTATTTTAATTTGGTATTTGTAAACCAATAATATTTTTGTATGTTTTCTTGTTTTTAATCATTATAGCTACACGTAACATTAGTTTTATTGCTTTAGAACATAAACATGTCCATATTGTTTAAAAAGGTTAACAGAAAACGTAGATAAAGGGATGTACCTAAATATTTGACCAATTCACATTGTACGTATATATTATTATGAGTGAGATTACGCGCCCCGCCGCTTACGTCATGGAGTATGTAGCTCCATTGGTAATTATACTATGGAACTCCTCAATAGTTCTTCAAGGATAAATTTCACGACCTTTTTGATAAAGTAAACAACTCCCCGCCAAATACCGTAAATACGACCAAAATAACGGTCGTGACATACCGACACGACACGTCAGAATACGTCGTGTACCAGACAATGGATACGTTTCTGGAAGTTCGCCAGTTGTATTGTTTACCTCTCCACCCCACGTCGCTTCGGCATTTGTGTACGCAAACAACGTGTTCCATGTTCACTGTACGAGTTTTCAAAACATCATTAGAAAAAGCGTTGTTATAATTAGCTCAAAAAATCTAACACTTAAACAAACAATCTCCTACATGCTGAAGCCGAAATATCGGTTCATCATCATCATTATCTCAGCCAATAGACGTCCATTGCTGGACATAGGCCTCCCCCAAAGTTTTCCGCACATATCGGTCCTGTGCCACCCGCATCCAAGGGACTCCCGCGACCTTCCGATCTAGAGAGGGTCGAGAGAATTTCTTGGATGTGGGTGGCACAGGACCGATCTGTGTAGAGAAAATGGCGGAGGCGTATGTCCAGCAGTGAAAGTCTATTGGCTGAAATGATGATGATGATACCTTAATACTATCTAGAAGTTTAATTAATAGCTCCATGTATGATGGATGAGGAGTCTTCACAGAACCAAAAAGATAACCAAACCGCATATCCATACAAAAGAATAAGATTCCACACAAGATTCACCTTCACTAATCGATGGCGGCTCTTACAAAACAAAAGAATATTAATTACTATACCATTGGTTCCGTCATACAATTTGTTAGCAGATGACTAACTACATAGTGATGGGAAACGAGTAAAATTTTGCCACTCGCATCTATGTATATAACGATTTAACTTGAATAGTCACTAAGTAATATCGTCATCAACGCGAAACTAACAATTACACAATGTGATAAGTTTTTTTTACCCGACTGCCAAAGAAGGAGGGTAATGTTTTTCGAGTGTATGTAAGTATGTATGTATGTCTTTTCCTTTGTGACCTCCTGTAGCCTAAACGGCTTGATGGATTTTGATGTATGAGGTATCGTTAGATTTGTCTTGATTACGGGAGTGTCATAGGATACATTTTATCCTAAAAGTCCCACGGGATAAAGACATAATAATATTTTTTCTAAATTTCCCTTTAAAAAAATATGTATGCGGTATCATTAGATTCATTTCAATCACGGGAGTAATTAATATAGGATACGTTTTTTCTCAAAATTCCCACGGGAACATGTTAATTCTGCGTCAACGCAAAGCAACTCATGCGTTAGCAAGCAAAAAGATAGGGCTTCTTCTTCACTACCAACAGTCCAGATTGGCGGTAAATTTATGTTGCGGAGTAACATCACTCGTAATCTAAAGCCAAATGTCGTCGAAATAATTTAAAATGGTACTTACATATACATAGTCTTCTACATCTACAACATTTTCGTTAAATAAAAACAGCTAAAAAGTTATAAATAAAAAAAATATTATTAAAAAAAAAACAAAATACCCGACTGCACACTAAAAAAAGAGTAAAACAAGCCCCACAATAATATTGATCAATCAAATGCTAAAAACGAATTACGTAATACCGTTTAAACAATACCTATATTAAAATACACTACAATATGTGTTCGTAATCGATAGTTAAATAAACAGAAACTTATTTTGAATACAAATTTACTGAATATAATTTATAAATGTTGATGGAAAGCATCGCAGGCGGGGACCACCTTGACCGCCACCAACGAAAATTCTGCTAAATGGTGCACAACCGAAATGACTATAAATAAGCCTCTGTTGGTCCCCGCCTGCGATGCTTTCCATCAACATTTATAAATTATATTCAGTAAATTTGTATTCAAAATAAGTTTCTGTTTATTTAACTATCGATTACGAACACATATTGTAGTGTATTTTAATATAGGTATTGTTTAAACGGTATTACATAATTAGTTTTTAGCATTTGATTGATCAATATTATTGTGGGGCTTGTTTTACTCTTTTTTTAGTGTGCAGTCGGGTATTTTGTTTTTTTTTTAATAATAATTTTTTATTATTAAAAGCCCATCTTGTCCCACTGCTGGGCCAAGGCCCTCCCTATGTTTATTAAGATTTATTTGCTGTTTCATATTCAAATTACTAACCTACCGTCGATTGATTTTGTCAACACCCTAAGAATTAATACCGCGGAAATATTCTAGTTACTTGCTTACTCCGACGGTCACCAGTCCAAAATGAGTCTTGGCCTCCGATATGAGATGTCGCCATTTGTTTCAGTCTTGTGCAGCTTGTCACCTGTTTCCTGCTTCCAATTCTTGCAGGTCCGCGTTTACTAAATCCCGCCAGCGATAGCGTGGGCGCTGCACTGGCCGACGACAAGTAGGTTGCCCAAGATAATATTGAAAATATGGGTGGGAAAATGAATGCACAGATTCAAAGTGTGCCGATTTCACGCTGGTAATTTTTTACCAACACACTCGAGTCTTTTGAGTAAAAGTGCGCTCATGTCCCATCACTAACGTTACGGCTGTTATTCGATAAATACTTTCGTACGAGTATGTGTGCCAAGGTCTCCCATTCATACACTACAGGTACAATGTAAATATTAATATAAGTTATTGTTATGAATAAATGTACGCTGAATACTAATAAGCATGGCAGGGAAAGTAAAGTAATGAATACAGATAGTAAGATAGATATTCATAATTGAAACAAAATACAGGATGGTACAACATATTTTTTTAATGTGCCGCTATCCTCCTTAATGAGGATAACTTTGCTAATGTCAGTTGAAATAATCTTCTTCTATACTATTTATAAAGAGATAACTTCTATAGATAACGACAAGGCTTATAGGTAAACCGAAAACACGAAACACTTACGCGATGTAGTTGGACACAGCGCCATCTATTGGTTCATTTCTGAATTTCGGTCCCGAAGCGAAGTGAGGGCGGGCCACTAGTGGATTATAATGTGAGTAGTCAACTGTCGATGTCAGTCAAAGTCACGGACACTCGATAAAACCCGGTGTTTAGCGTTTCAGCGACCTACGGATTTTGTCGAGACTACGAGTACTTTTAACAAAATCGTAGGTTTTAACTCTCTACTTATAACAAACATAAAAAGTTTTAAATAATCATACTTTTTGCTTGACCAAGCCCAAGAACACTTATTACTTAATCCTAAAGACCATATTATTATTTTTTCATTTTCACCATAAGCATCTAAGAGAAAATTTATGTTCCGAGTACACATACATATTATAAGTATCATGACATTGAGTTTAGCACGTTGTTTAACTAACAAGAGAATTTTCACACTCTAGTTACAATAGCAACTGATAAAACAGTTTATATGCGCAAAAACGGTTTTCCAAACAGAACACATTATACTGCCGAACGCAACAATGTAATGTAACATAAATGTTAGCTTTGATGCAGAAATTATGGCTGATACTATAGTATGTTGTAAAATGTAATTAGCACCAGTTGAACCCAACAGATGGAGATAACTAGGTGCTACTCATGACACGACCTTGTGATGTAATGCTAAATGGGATGGTAGGGTTTTGTATGGGAATAGAAAAACCATGTGTCTAAATCTTAAAATATGATTACAAATATGTGTACAGACAGCCACACATAAGATTACCACAACTTGACAAATTTCCTCAATTGAAAATGAACTTAAAGTGGGGTCATCTTGATCGTCCTCAATGTAAAAAAAAAAAACTCATCTTCACGTAACATCAGGTGTGATTGAGGTCAATCAATCAATCAAATCAATCGAAGGTCAAGTATAGTGGCATAATACGTCACAATTACCTTGGACAGGCCGATGAAGATGATCCTGAACAGGTTGTGCTGCGGCAGCGGCGCCTCGCAGCACACGCGGTGCTGTAAGTACTGCCGTGTAAGTGTTCGACAGATTAAGATGACAGTACATTGAAGAAATAAGACAGTTTTGTATACTTCGATGAGTGGTTGTAGGTACATAAAGGGTGCGTTAAATAGATAATAAGTAGGTGTGTTAAGAATATGTACAGTGGCCAGCACATCAAGTTACTACAATCTGTCAAATTTCCTCAGTTGATATTGAACCAAACACGTTTGACATAAAAGTGAGGTTCGATTGAAGAAATTTGACAGATTGTAGTAACTTGATGTGCTGGTCACCGTACCTATCATCTAAACGTTCTATTAAGAGATAAATTGTATAGACAACCATTAAGCTTTTGGTAATCCGAAAAGACAAAACGCTTGGGCGATGTGATATACACCAAGCGCCATCTTTTGGTCAAGTTTGAAGATCTGTTGGAAAAGTTTGAAGTAAGGGGGGGCTACTAGTGCTTAATATATTTATATATAATAATACCTACCTACACGAACCTACGAATCACAACTCCTTTTTCTGGGAAGTAAAAGCTAATATAACTGTTTACGATAGACGCCGCGTATGATTCTCATAAATGTATTTAAATGTAAACATGTGTAAACTGCCAATCTGGAAATGTGTGGATCTGACTATAACTCTGTAGGTAGTTAACTTCCTGTGTGTGATGGATGAATGATGATAATAATAGACAGACAGAAATTAATTGATTTTCCTTGGTACACAGTGTACGTAATATTTCAGCTATTTCACGTGATTCACACACCCACCTCGTTTAGTTACCGACTTAGTAAAGCTTTCAGAAATTCTTTGGAAAATATTTTGTAACCTCTTAAAAAGTAACACCGGGCTTTCTTTATCTGTGGAATAAACATTTTTCGGCATCATGGATATTCTTGCGAGACAATTGTAACTGCCGAGACGACGAATACTCAGAGTCAATTAACTTTGATTGTTGATTGAACTTAAGAGCGTTCTCGGCTAGTGCGGAATGTCATGTTTCGGTTTTGATTTGCAAAATTTCACTCACACATAAGCATGTGTTACTGTTTGCATAGAGTTGCCGCGTACGTTTTCTTTATACTTAGACTGACAAATTTTGATCCTTTCGCTTTATAGCAAAGTAAATTACTGTATTGTTGTAAAATTAAATTGCAAGTTAAATCCAACGTTGACTTATATTTCTTAGAGCATCTAAAGGAATGTTGGCTACTGGCAGTTTCTCTCCAGAGCTAATTTTTTTTTGTATCAATGTATAAAAGTGAGCTGGCTGTACTTCGAATTATTGAGCTACTGGACGACCCAAATCGGGGGGAAGATGAATTTGTAGACTAACTTAAAGAAAGAAGGGCAATCTTATTAAACAAAATACAAGAAATGTACCTACGGAACACCTTTTTTTCAAAACACAACTCAATGCTACCCCCGTTTAAAACAACATTTGTCTAAATGATGAATCAAAGAGTGGCCCCAGGCGATCAGCCGTCTTAAGTAATTAGTTCAGCTGCCAACACGGCGACTGCTAATGATACAGCGGCTGGCTTATCACTTGACAGCCATGTTGCCGAAACTAATGAGCCGAAAATTTATTCATAACTAATTCGTTATGAGTAACTTTGATTTATCGGTGCCTTATTAGCAGAACATGATTCAAATCTGAGCGAAGAGGTTTATCTATGCTAGATGAGACAAACAATCAAGCACCCGCTTGCATATCATGGTGAATAGGTTCGGCATGAATGGGCTGGATTGATCGGAGTGATACCACAGCCTCAGAGAACGACAGTCGGAAGTGAATAATCACAATCAGTTCAGACAATGAATTTTAACAAAATTCTATTCTAAATGAGATATCGAATCGAAATTTGGTACAGTGCCTTTTTTTATCATACCTACATGACAGAATGCAAAGAAAATAAAGCTTATATAGAGATTTATATTTTAAGTGTTTTAATTCAATAAACCGAAATTGGCCAAAATGTAGTTCCGACTTTGTTAATTGCTACCGTCGCCGAGAATATCGGTGTAAATCAGCGCCAATGTGTATCGTCGAGTGAGTGAGGATACCGGAGGCCCAATTGAGGTGAAAGAGGTGTTGCAGGTGTCTACGGGCGGCGGCAAACGCTTACCAACAGGTGAACCGTCTACTCGTGTCCCACCTATCACATTAAAAAAATACTAGCGTTGCTATCAATTTTGTGTGTATTCTTGGTATATTCAGTTCTCCAGAGGTACTCACTTAAAGTATACAAATAAAGTTTTTGAACGATTGGTTAATGAGAACGGATCACTTACTAGTATGCGAACAAAAATTACTCCTAGGATGGTATATAGCTAAGTAGCCAGCATCCTGGTCAAATGACCAAAAAAGCTATGACAACATTTATTATTTGGTATCTGACTCAATATTTTCTCAAAATTCAACCGTCAAAAACGCAATTAAGATTATTTCGAGGAAAACGATTATTTTTTTGTCCACCTGTCAAATGGTACTAGGAATTATGCTGCTTGTCACTCTTGATAAAGTAGATTTTAATAAAAGTATTTTCCTTGTTTATAAATTCTGATAATCTTATTTTTATAAAATCATGTCTATTTTTTAATGTTTCGCTGTTACGAACCTCAAAACGAGACCCTTAATAGATTTATTTATGTGTCTGTTCACTCTAATGTTTGTCTGACTGTTTTTTTTATGTGATAGGAACGAGCCAACGTATCACCTGGTAAGTGATTGCCGCCCGTAGTCCTCTGTAGCCCGTAATATAATACCAGGCAGTAGTTTCTTCTCGGCGGCCTTCTGTGAGCCTGTGTTATCAATCCGGTAAAGCTAAAGAATCACAAACCCCTTCTCCCTCTCCGAGGAGGGGGTCCACTGGTGCTCGGGGCTGTCCGACCCCATCACCGGCATTGCACGGATCACCACCTACGCCTGGAGGGGACGGCTCGATACTCTCTCGGCTGTCCCCTCTCCCTCCTCCGGACCCGGGGGAGGAAGCGCCTAGGCCCGCCGTGTAAGGCGGGCTGCCGGCCGGGGAGGATCGTGGAGTAAGGTTCCGTACCACTGCCCCACGATCCTCTCCCACTTAAGGACGATGAGGGAGAGTCCCAGGAGTTTTAGTTGGTATACCCCCGCCTTCTGCGGGGGGGAGTCCGACATAACCCATCTGTTTACAGACGGATGGGTATGCGTAACGCAGACATAACCCATCTGTTTACAGACAGATGGGTATGCGTAACGCATTTCTCCTAAGCCACCAAAAAAAAATGAATGGGCGGGCTCTACCAGAGCCATACTTTAGTCTCACAGAAGACTGTCGTGAAGCAGCGCCTGCGCTGTGTTTCGTGAAGCAAGAGAGGGTACCGGAGGCCCATTGGGGGAAACGGGGTTATTGGTTGGCAGTGCACTTGTGACTCTATTGGTGTTGCAGGTGTCAAGGGGCGGCAGCAATCGCTTGCCATCAGGTGAGCCGTCTGCTTGCCGACTACCGATCACATAAAAAAACTTACCAGAGATGGCGGAGCCTACTAGCAAGGCGATTAGGACTTGCATTTTTGACGATGTAGAATTGTAGACTGATCTAGTACACTTTTGTTCAAACAGTTTTAAGTGCTTTGTTATTATTATTATCACTCGAATATGAATGGGTGTGCATTATCTAGCGCATTTTATTTATTTTTTATATTTAAACTGATGACTAATATAAAATACGTCTTGAGCTTATTTTTTTTACTTAATTTTTTATAATTATTAAATAGCGAATAACTTTCTGTTTTGATATTAATAAACTAAAAGACGATTCGACCGATTTTGAATGTATTGATTACAAATTCTTAAAAGTATCTAAAAATAAAAAATGTTACCTCTTTATAATATACGAGTAACTGTAGACATAGACTGCCATATTTCTCATGTTTGAATAATTTATGTATAGAAAACTGTATTTCACAAAAAAATGTGTGCATCTCTGATACGCCGACACCATAATTTTATCATATTTTATCGTGACAGTCTTTGCATCCCACGGCCTTTTCGTGCATATGTCGCAGTCGGATTGTACAATCCGCCGTATTACATTTCGGCGAGCTGTAATCAAAAATAGGGCGTTAGTAAAATAAGGCGGATCAACAATTAGCCGAATTGTCATTGCGATACGTTCTTCAATAAGGCGACGCTCGTTTAGGCGCATCGTTTAGCAACACATCTTTTGTACTTACCCAACGACATTTTTGCTTAATTTCTTATTTGGAACTAAAAGCTGTCGAAGAAGCAGCTAATCTCTCGCATTATGGCTAGCCGTATTAAATTACTGATGGAGCCGAAATCATTTCAGCTGTTTTTTATTCAGCCGCATTCAACACGACTTGTCGTTGAACCGCCGCATTTCAAAACGGCTTTGTTTTTGATAACAGCTAGCCCTAATGTATTACAGCGGATTATAAAATCCAACTGCGACACATACATTTTTAAATAAGTAGTAGGTACTTTTAATATTTGCCTTAAACGACCAGCGATGCGTTCCTCAAAAGTTATTTTTACATCGCAAAATCTGTTATTTATTTTTGCCTCGTGTTCATCGCCCATGTATTTAATCAAGTTTATTGCTTGATCCTGTCACGATATGAGATCCGCTCGTAGATTTGAGTGAAAAAATGGATGACTGCAGTTAATTTTGAAAAAGGAGGAGAATCTCAATTCATTCGTATGTAGATATAATATTTTTAATGAAATCAATTTAGGCTTCCTCTGTCTACGGGCTGCAATTATCCATTGATTCAATTAGACCGAATCGACGAATCGATTATACAATCGTCAAAATCGTTATCGATTTTACTTCAAGGCGATTTCGTAGATCGATAAAACATTTTTTTTCGGACTGACATGACTAAGAATTACTCAACAGAAAAACTCAGGTATAAATTCTTATCCCGACCAGGGTATTGCACTTTGCACCCTGGACCCCAAGCGCAGACGTCGCTTTAAAAGTGCCACTACCCGCTGCGTCATCGAGGCAGTCAATCTGATGGCCTCAATGGCGTAGTGGCTAAGGTGTTCGCCCGAAGCGCGAAAGTTCCCGGGTTCGAATTCCGGTCAAGTCAATTTAGAAAACTAAATTTTTAAGTTGTCTTGGGTCTGGGTGTTCTGGGTTGACGCCCCCAGTTCATCATCGTCATCTAGTACAAAACAGGGGTTTTGATGACTATGATGACCTGTACAAGGGTACTATGAGTTCATAGTACAGGAGTTGCCCTAGTTTGAGACCAGGTTGATTGGTGTGATTGTCTGGCGCATTCATCTGTTACTAGCACAAGGAAACTAACAATACAAGTGTTTGATTGCTCATTTATATTCGAAAACGTGATCTAAACTAGAATTTACGTAACTTAACAGACAAGTTGACATTTATGGCCACTATAACGGTAATAAATATAATGCCAACATAATAATATCCGACCATATAACGTACGGACTGGTCAATCAACTTTTTTTAAGATTTAGAGTTATAGCATTTTATTTAGCAAAGTGCTTAAAAAGTTAAATGATTGGACTCTAGTTTTGTAATGACAACTTTTAAGACCAGATGTTTAATGTGAAACTATGGGAAAAGAAATATTATGTAGAGATACATGTCGACCAATAGTTATCTAGCTCAATAAAGGAATTTGATTCAATTCATTAAAAAAATAAGATACTTAATTTATTTTAAGGTGTCCAAAATGGTCCTTACACATTTTAAACTACCTACCTAGTACCAGCCTATACCATTACATCATGGTAGGTAGGTAAACATGTCAATTTGATATCTTTGTATGAGATCATTTTAGTATGACTGATGTCATGTAAGATTGTTTTTGCATGAATGGCAATGTCATACTTCAAGTTGTAGTTGAGATGGCTAGCTCTACATAGGTATTGGTTATTCTAGATGTGAGATGTCAAAATGTTATTAACAACTTGACGTTGATATTAGTTCCTTACATATAAAATTGACGTTTTTCGTACTGGCCACTTTGATTACGATTTTCTCCTCTTTGGTAAGGAATTCCAAATTCAAATTTGTACAGCTGTTTACTCATGTATTGGTGCTTTCATGACCGTCATTCATTTGTTTTTTTTTCTGTACTTTTTTGTTTGCGTCACTCATTTTACCCAATATTTAGTACTCCATGACGTACTTAGCGGATTTTTCACACGAGATAACGTCCAGCAGAAGACTTTATTTTATGTTGGTACTCATGCTACTTAATTGGATAAAATTAGAGTAGTATACCTAATATCTCACTTTAACTGCAGTGTGTATCTATTTATTGGAAATAAATAAAACTAGAACCAACCCAAAAAGTAACATTCGAAATAAGTAGCTAAACTTTTTTAATATTTAACTCGATTTCATCCGAAAAATATGATTGGTTTTTATTTGCAAAACTATGTTCATATAATTTAAGTTAGTAAAAACATAAAATACCTTTGGTGGCGCTAGTTAGTTCTACCCTATCTATACTTTATGACAAACTTAAGGGCACTCAAACTTAACATACAGTTGAGAATGTAGCATTTACTTGGAATAAATCATACCTTTAAGTAGTTTGAGGCCAAGAATCCGGATTTCTAGAAACAGCTAACAATTATCTTAGTTACTACTTTACGGGGTATCCAATAGCAATATAAGTATTTTTATAATTTAAACCTTCGATCGAACCACTTCAATTAGTCTTAAAGAAAAAATATTGAGGAAATGAAATTAAATTCCAGTATTGTAATTCTTTTATGTGATGCAGTGAGCAGCAGAGTAGACGAATCACCTAATGGTAAGCAATTGCCGCCGCCAATAGACACCTGCCACACTAGTAGATTCACAAGTGCGTTGCTAACCTTAAATTATAGTAGAAGATAGATAGATAGATAGTCTTTATTGCACAACACATTACATTGTGGGAGAGCCACGGTTCGGCATGAATGGGCCGGCTCGACCGGAGTGATACCACTGCCTCACAGAAAACCGGCGTGAAGCAGCCCCTGTGCTGTGTTTCGCTGAGTGAGTGAGGGTACCGGAGGCCCACTCAGGGGGGAAGGGGATAAAAGGTTGGCAGCGCACTTGTAACTCCACTGGTGTTGCAAGTGTCCATGGGCGGCGGCAATTGCTTACCATCAGGTGATCCGCCTGCTCGCCTGCTACCTATCACATAAAAAAAAACTATAATAATAGATAGGAACTTAAAGCTAGTAGTAGTAAGCTCATTGTTTTTTTATGTTACTTGTGCTATTTCTAAAGTATAAGTACTAAACTCCGTTTAAAGCTGTTTACACATAGTTAGCGACAACTACCAAGAAATACTTTGACACGAACATACACTTACGCATACGGGGGCCAATAATTAAATGGTGTGAAAGCTATTTGCAAAATCGAAAAAATTACGTAAAAATTGACAATTGTTTAAGTGAACCATTTGATGCAACGGTTGGCACGGCCCAAGGCTCAGTACTAGGTCCGTTGCACTTCTTGACATATGTCAATGATATGAGTAAGTGTTTGAATCATAGTACCTGCTACCAATTCGCAGACGATACATGCCTGCTAATCGCAGATAAGGACCCACAGAAAGCGTGTGAATTGATGCAGTCCGATTTAAATTCAATGTTGCGGTGGTGTCATGATGCTGGCCTGGTACTTAACAGTGAGAAAACTAAACTTATGGTAATTAAATCCCCCTACATAAAGCATTTGCCCAGGAAACATATAGTTGCTCATGACCATGACTGCATACACAGAACAAATTACAGCGGTATCTGTAGTTGCCCTCTAATAGAAATTGTCAAAACTATAAGATACCTAGGTTTGATAATCGACGATAGGTTTAATTGGGGCGACCACATTGAACACGTGTGTACTAAACTAAGACAATTCTTGGCTAATATTGTAATACTCAAAAACCGAATACCATTCAAAGTTAAATTAATGCTGTATAACGCACTTGCGGAATCATATGTTCAATATGGTCTCAGTAGCTATGGCCGCACATTTAAATCTTATCTGATGCAAATACACAAGCTTCAACTTAAAATAATAAAAAACATAGTGTCAAGTAATGTTAAAAATCAATTTATAAATGACGACAGTAGTTTGTTCAGACACTGCAAAGTCCTACCAGTGCAAACACAGTTTAAGAACATCTTTTTAAAGAATTACTTCTTTGAAAGTTCACAAAAGAAGGAACGCAACCACCCTGTATACACTCGCGCGGTGGCGCAGGGCCGGTTTGCTACGGTCCGCGCGAACAATACCTACGGCGAGCGCACGGCGTCGTACCTCACTCCCCGACTCATCAACCAGCTACCGCTTGAATTGCGCAATAGTATTACGCCAAATAATATTAAAAATAAGCTTAAGGCTCACTTTCTGCAGCACTGATGGAGAGGTGAGGCTTAAGCTTGGAGACTGAGGTGCGAGTAGGTGCATAGTATATATTATTAACATATTATTGTTTACTTTACATACCTACTTACTTAAGCAAGTATTATTAAGTAATATTTATAAGTATTAATTTTATTAGTGTATCGATGCAGAAGGCAGCATAATTACAAACCTTAGTGGTTTATCAATGCTGTATAGTGATTAATTATATTGTAACTACCTTTTTATGTTGATAATAAATAAAAAAAAAAAAAAAAAAAAACTTACCATACATACGTAGGGTTGTGGCGAAGGTCGGCCAGGACCTCTCACTGGCTAGTATAGCGAGAGCTATACTAGCGAGTGATGAGGCCTGGAAGGCTTTCGCTACCTTCTGCGAGCATGTGATGGCAGCGAAGGAGGCGGCGGAGCGCGAGCGAGAGGCAGATCCTCTTGCCCCCGCGCTCCGAAGGGCAAGGAGGGGGAGGAGACGACGCCAATATGTGCGTCTCCTCCCTCTCCGTGGAGAGGGTCCGCCGGTGGGTGGTACGGGGGTACCACCACCGGCATTGCACGGACACCCTCCACAGCCCGGTGGGGACGGCTCAACTCTCTCGGCTGTCCCCTCCCACTCCCCCGACTCCGGGGGAGCACCCGCCGGGCCCGCCGTGTAGGCGGGCCACCGTCCGGGGAGATGTCGTGGTGCGAGGGCTTCGCGCTATTTGCCCCACGACTTTCTCCCGCGATGGACGATGAGGGAGAGTCCCAGGGGTTTTAGTCGGTAAACCCCCCGCCGTCATGCGGGGGGGAGTCCGACATAACCCGTCCGCACCCCGGAAAAAAATAAAAAGGCTCTTTGCTTACGTATCCGGCCGAACTAGACGGTGTTCGGCTCCTTCGGATAGATAGATACTCTTTATTGCACAACACATTACAGCACTTAATGCTAATAGTAATTTCCAAATACACTATCGGTCTTATCGCTAATAGCGATCTCTTCCAGACAACCTTTGGGTAGAGGAATAATGCAGCGAATTAACAAGGGGTAAGGCAGTGCAGATCTTTTATGTAGGTAATAAGATAAATACATCATAATAAATACATAAATGCATACTAGTAATAAATTCGGATTTGTAATGCATGTACAATTTGAACATTTCTTTTGCATTTTATTGCAGTGATGGCTTCCGAAAGGGCTTTATAACTCTCTTCAGGCTCTCCTTGGCCCCTTTACCCAACTAGACATATTTGTCCGGCTTTTCGTTTCTAAGACCTGACAACCATACATCTGTGTATGAGTGTTGCTAACGGAACTAAGCCATAACATTGACACAGCGATCGGGCATCAGTAAGGTCATTTGTGGTCAATATGTACCCAGAACAGGTGGGTCGGAACGTGCCGTATGCTTCGACGAATTCTGTAAACAAAATTATAGCGTGGACTAGTTTTTTTAGACGATAGAATAAGAGATAGATAGATACGCTTTCTTTACCTATTGCACAAAATATTACAGAACTTAATGCTAATATGGTCTATTAGCGATCTCTTCCAGACAATCTTGGGGCAAAAGTGGCTGTTATCTTTTTTTGAATATTCAAGTCAATGCAATTAAATTTATTGGGTACCTATCACATTTGCGCGTGCTCATTTTGATATTATAACCAATAAATTAATAGATTATTTAAAAAAAACTTTAAAAAAGTCTCCATCAAAGATCGCCACTATGATAGGATAAGGCTTAATCACCACGCTTGTCTAATGCGGATTGGTGGTCACGGAGTTCGCGGTCGTGGTCGCGGAGTTGTGTTCAAAAAATTCGAAATTTAAAAAGTATTTTTTTAAGAACGGCGCAGTGTTTCGAATTTTTCCTGCCTACGTTGAAAACCGGTTGCGCATTCACGTGCACTTACAGCGATCTCGCAGTGTCTCGGCGTGAATGACAGAGACAAACATGTGGGACAGATACGACAGCTGATATTACTGCTATAACTATAACTACAAGAATTCTTCGATGCCAAAGTCAGCTCAAGCCATCCTTATCTGTATTATTATTTTATAACTAAAGCATAAAGATAAACTATATGCAAGCTATTGGTCACCAAACGTGTTAGGTACTTGAGTCGGACATCATTATATCGAACCCTCACAACGCCGTCTCACTTACAGCTCGTAAGTGAGACGGCGTTGTGAGGTCCTGTTACTTCTTAACCCACATACGAGCCATCAAGCAAACTGCAAGCCAATCCACCACTGATTCAGCGTTTGCGGCCACAGTAAACGGCAGACCATAGATCGATACATGCTCATCAAATAACGGATCGATCCCTCGTGTCACAACCATTTGTTTGAGTACTATCGCGCGCGCTGTAAGTCTGATCTAACTAGATAGGGTGTGTGGTCGTAGTGAGGAGATGAAGCGGCTGGAATGGCAGGTATTCACGTCAAAAATCCGTTAGATGGCGTACCGTAAAACTGTATCCATACGGCGCGGTGATTGTTTGTTTTTGAAGTGAGATGTCAAAATGTCACTAATATACCAATGACGATGAAGTTGGTTTACATTCTAATAGCATGCCATCTAGGGAATTTATGATGGCGTAAAGTCCATCTACACGGTGATTGGTTATTTTTGAGGTGAGATGTGAAACTGTCACATAATAACCAATTACGTTGAAGTTGGAGTTCAGTCTAACTTACGCATGCGATAGCCCCCATTACAAGATGTCCCATTTAATTGAGAGCCTGTTCCATTTACGTTAACCAGACTTACACAAGTTCACACAACATTGGCAAAATTAATCGTGTCCATGACACAACCAAAGGCATTAAAAGTGAGTATTTCGGCGTAAAAACGTGTTTTATTTTTATTACGCGTTACATAGATTTCAGAGAAAAGTAGATTTGTCTGTTTACATTATGATATTAATTATAATTTTCATTTTCATTCGAAGTAGATTTTTATTGCACTCACGGTGTCATGTGGGTTACCCGTGTTGTCTTTTGAACAGTCCTTATGTCTTCAACATACCGGAATAAAAAGCAACTCATAATCTTTGCCGCACCATTTAAAAATGGAACTCGTTACCGTGGCATGTTCCTCTGTCCTACAATATGGACTCCTTCAAACGAATTAACGAATGTCCTACAATATGGACTCCTTCAAATGAAGCCTGAAGAAGCATCTCGCGGGCCAGTATGGTAGTGCCAAAGGATGTTATGCCTGCCGTCGCGTCCTACGTAAATGCAACGTGGACTCTTCCTTTGCTTACCATCTTACCACCAGGCTGAGGTACCAATAAGTGCCACTATAAAAAAAGACACAAGAGGTATAGTAGAAGATCCGTAGAACATCGACCTTCACCGAGCTGATAATCGAATGAAATATCCTTTATGACAAATTTTATATACTAGAAAATATATTAAAAATAGGTTTGCTAAAAAAATCCTGGACAGACTATTTTTAATTAATTTTTTAAAAATAAAATATGTAACTAAATTTTGCAACATTAAGATAATAAGAAAATTTTCATTCTTACTTAAAGTATAAACGTATAGAATGTGCCGCCATTGGGTTGTCTATTATTTACCTGGACAGAGAACTCGGTTGTCAGGTATAAACAGGTATGTCGATGGCAGTTTACCTTCACTTGAAATGATAATAAAAAAATTGGCGGCACATTCTATACGTTTTATACTTTAAGTAAGAATGAAAATTTTATTAAATATTAAATTTAGTTAAATATTATTTTTAAAAAATTAATTAAAAATAGTCTGTCCAGGATTTTTTTAGCAAACCTATTTTTAATATATTTTCTAGTATATAAAATTTGTCATAAAGGATATTTCATTCGATTATCAGCTCGGTGAAGGTCGATGTTCTACGGATCTTAGACTAGTATAAGTGCCACTATAAAAAGACACAAGTACTTTTTTGCACTGCGGGGAGTAACGCGACCTGACGCCGTGAGTACGGGCTGTTCGCCATCAGTCAGTTTATAGTTATGGTGATACCATTTGCCTTAATGACTTTAACTTATTTAAATGGAGAGCGTAATTAACTTACTTGTGGTACAAAAAGCTTTATACCTTTTTAAAGTCTTTTAATTACACGAACATTAAATGTTCATGTTAAATAAAAACTTGTATTTTTTTTGTTTTTTTAATCAATGATCTTGGCTTCTGGATTTCCCTTTATTTGCTACAAACTATAAAATAAAACAGGTACTCGTATTTAAGTATTATTGATACCCATAAATTGTAATTACTTTTGACAAAAAGGTACTTACAATTAATTTGTTTATGAGTTTATAAAATTGCTTTGAAAACAAAATAAGAAGGTGTGATACACAACCATTATGCCGATATCTTTATTTTTGATTACAGGTGGATATTGTAAAGAAATAGAGCTGGTTTTAGGAGTAGTCAATGATTTTCAATTTATAGAGTAGAATAAAATTGTTATCTTCCAATATTAATTACACAAAAAGTACCCCGTAGTGTCAGTAGTACCATTGGCTTGTACCATTGATGGTACTACTGGCACAACACTACGTCAGTTGTACCATGAAATAAATGTAAAGATATATCACAATCAAGTCTCCACTAGACTTGATTTCTACGATGGAGGCCTTTGCTTATATATAGGCAGATACTTTACTTTTTTAGACGATAGTACTTCCTATCTGTGTAAATATTTATTAGTAAAATACTGAAAGGTTTTTAATTAAACTTTATTTAATGTACAGTCACAAATATTACTAACAAAGCAGTAGGTACACATGAGGCCTACATCCAACAATTGATGGCATGATCATAAATCAAAATTATTCTATCCATTTTCATCTTTACTCTCAACACTAAAATCGCGAATCAAGTATGACAAAGTGTAGCCTACCTACATCTCTATGTTGGCGTGTGTACTCAGTCGTAAATGAAATAAATGCTGTACTTACTTGATGAATGTAGTGAAACAGTTTAACTCCGACCTTGCTCTTAATACCTGGTTATGTCAGTACATCAAGATTCATATCATCGTAAATTATATTTGTTTGAAGTATTAAACTTCTTAATATACACGTTCTAACTTTGAAGTACAAAAAATATATCTTTATTTTACAACATCATCGTAGAGATGACTTGATTTCTATGATCTTAGAGGACTTTGTCCTGCAATAGAAATAGATATTATTATTTATTCAATTTAAGTCCTTATAGAAGATTTATGAATGTCAAATATTATGTAAGCTACCGCTGATTCGGAAAGTCGATTTCTACCGAGAAGAATCAGCCAGAAATTCAGTAGTCACTCATTTCAAATTACGATCATTACAATTTTCATTTTGATAATAAAACACATAAATAAGATTGCAGAGGGATGGTAAGTATACAAACCTGATACTTTAATTTTTGCATATGTATGTGATTTTCCCAAAGACTTAAGATGGCGCCTTGCTAAAAGACGAAGAAAGAGAAGACGTCATCTCATGCTACTGTCAAACGCTAATGTCAAATGTACCGGCGTGTCAACAATTTATTACCTCCATAACCACAGCCTTATATTCTGGAACACTTATTTGGTGAAATAATAGAAAATCATCTTATTATATTTTATTTGTAGCATAATTTAGAGCGATGTACTTATGTGATTATGAGATGACAGGGCTAAATAATCCAAGTAATTACACTATTTTATATTCACATGCGCATTCCGTAAGTATTTGGTAGCGCGGACAGCACGTCTTGTTTTTTTTTTTTTTTTGGGCGGTAGGAGCAGAAAAGTCAAAAGCAAAAATTTCGGCTCTATATTTAATAAATTATTAATAATACTAGTTAACATTTAAAATACATGGTTTAGTACATACCACGCTTCTACCTGCCAGCACTTCACACACTATCGTTTTCTAATAAAAAGCTACACATTTCACTGGACTAGCACAAAAGAACAGGATGGCCCACATTGCAGCACAGCTCCAGGCAACCCAGGCGGATATTGAAGATCGCCTTATGAAGAGGATGGCTGATTTTGAATCCCAACTGCAAGCTTCTCCAGCACCGTCGGATGTAAGCAGGTTGGCATCGGAATTCTACAGCTTCCGGGATATTGTGTGGGAGGTTGTGCGTCATCTCAGGAGGCAGATTGCTGATTGCCTGCTTGCAGTGGACGCTATGGAGATGCGGCACCGCAGGAAATGCATTCTCGTATCTGGAGTTCCTGAATCTGCCGAGGATGTGTCAGGTGTTGTTGCAGGGATCATCAGAGATAAATTGCAACTGCCCGAAGTGGCTGCGCGCATGGAGCAGTGTCATCGCCTGGGTGATAAAGTTTCTTCTCGTCCTAGATCTGTGCTCGTACGATTTGATCGTCTCAATGATAAATCAGCCGTTTGGCGGAAGAAAACACTGCTCAAGGGAACATCCTTTGCTGTATGTGAATTTTTGACCAAAAGCAGACAGAGCGTTTTCATCGCTGCCCGGGCACATTATGGGATGAGAAACTGCTGGTCTCAGGATGGTGTCATCGCCATCAAACTACCGGATGGATCAAGACGCAAGATCACCACGAAAAATGAGCTGGATGAGCTTGTAAAACTGTCCCCTAGTACAGTCTCCGGGGCCCAGCAGATCGTAGGACCCTCCCGGCAGATCACACCGGTTCAGAAGCCATCCGCAGCGTCGCAGGCCTCACGTAAACCGGAGACGAGAAAGCAGGCAGCAAAAGGCAAATAGTTTTAGTTTGTGCCCGTGCTGTGTGGCCGCTTGAAACATTCTGCAGTTAATTTAGGGTATGCATAAGTTATTTTTAATGATATTACTTCCACTACCTCACTTGTTTTCTTAATTTTTTTCTCTCGTATTCTACGGTATTTTTAAGGTTAAAGTTCACATCTAAATGTCAATGTCACTTGTCTGTCAGTAGCTACAAAATGTTCATGGCTTTGGATTTTCGGTTTGGCCATCTGCAATAATTTGTGCGTTTTGTTCTATGGCTTCGTTATTCAAGGAATTTTGTAATAATTTAACTTTCTTTTTTTTTTTTTTTCTTATTAAGTGAATGTTTCGAGCGGCACATTGCAATTCATTAGTAGGTACCTAGTTCAGAGCTTTGTTCTTCTGATATTTATCTCAGTGTTTCATCTTATAAATTTTATCTGTTGTCATTCTAAATGCTTCTTATTGTTTTATATTTTTTCAATATTGTACACAGTCGGCTGGCGGGTGATGCACACAATAGTACTATTTCTACGGTTTAATTATTAATTAGGTATTATAGTTTTGTTTAGGTATTAAATATTTTATTAGGTACATACACATATTTGATATTATTATTATATTTTATTTATATATTATAAAAACAAATATTCTTTTTGCAATTATGTCAGATAATGAGTCCTTCACTTCTATTTACAATTCTTCTTCATCTTTCCACTCATGCCATGACTCCTCGGTGTCGAATACTGAAACCCTTGGCGACCAGCTTCACTCTTGCTTCCTTACGAAGAAGAGGAATTTAAACATCTGCCATGTGAACGCACAGAGTATCCCAAGGCACTACAGTGACCTACTAGAGAGTTTTAAATCCGAACATATAAGTGCTATACTCATCTCAGAGTCGTGGTTAAAACCCTGTCTGCCTTCTGCTGCCTATTGCCTGCCAGGTTTTGTTCTTATTCGTAATGACCGCACCGGTAAGGGTGGGGGTGGTGTAGCTATCTATCTTCGTGCTGATATTCCTTTTAAAATTATTGCTTCTTCACCGTCGACCTATTCAGCCTCTCCCGAGTATCTCTGTATCGAAATCTCTGTAGGTGGTACTAAAGCTGTGCTCGGGGTCCTATACTGTCCACCCGCTATTAATTATTTCCCAAGTGTGGAACCCATCTTGGAATCTCTCTGTTCGGATTATTCACACATCATAATAATGGGCGATCTGAATACGGACCTCGTTAAAGTTAACCCCCGCTCGCTAAAACTGCTGTCGTTGCTTAGGTCGACTGGTCTCCATCATCTTCAACTTTTTCCCACTCATCACAACATTGATTCAGATGATACATGGATTGATCATATTCTCACTACCTCTGTCCCTTTAGTCACCGATCATGGTCAATTACTGGCACCGGGTTTCTCAAGGCATGACCTCATCTATCTGTCTTACGCCCTCAGACCCCCGAAAAGGAGGTCACGAACGGTCCAGTTAAGGAGTTACAATAAAATTGATCTTGAGAATCTGCGACGCGATGCATTACAGATAGACTGGTCGGCTTTAGTGGATGCAAATGATGTGAACGAAAAAGTGGAATTCTTTAATAGGCAAATCATCCATCTGTTTGATACACACGCGCCTTTACATTCAGTTCGCATCAGGCGACCTCCTGCTCCTTGGCTGACTCGCGGCATACGGATGGCTATGACTAGGCGTAACAGAGCGTTCCGTCAGTTCAAGAGGGATAGATCTGAGGAAAATTGGTTGCGGTACAAACTCGCACGTAATCGATGCAACCAGATGATACGGACAGCCAAACGTCGTTTTATTCATGATCGCATTTCACAATCTCCCGGTTCACACGTTTGGAAATTTCTCAAATCTTTAGGCTTTGGTAAGTCCAAGTCTACAGATCTTCCAAATTCTCTTAGTCTTAATGACATTAACTCCCATTTTACTAATTTGCCCCTCTTTGATTCTCAAACGAAAACTAGAACCCTCGAGTATATTGCTTCTATTCCCCTACCCGGGTCAAGTCCTTTTTCATTTTCCCCTGCTTCTCAGGACGAGATTAAAAAAATTATCATCTCCATCACGTCTAAGGCTACTGGTGTCGATGGTGTTAGCCGTCAAATGATTTTACTCCTGCTTGACCAGGTTTTACCTGTCTTAACACATTTAATAAATTTCTCCCTAGACTGCGGACATTTCCCCGATACCTGGCGTAAAGCTCTTGTCCACCCACTTCCTAAGACCACAAATCCAACCCTACCTAATCACTTTCGTCCCATATCTGTCTTGCCTTTCCTTTCTAAGGTCATCGAATCCTGCGTACTAAAACAACTTTCAGTTTATCTCAATGACAATAATTTACTTAACCCATTTCAATCTGGATTTAGACCTGCACATAGTACCACTTCAGCTCTAGTCAAAATTACAGATGACTTTAGGAAGGCAATGGAGGATGGAAAGCTTACTATACTCGTCCTGATTGATTTCTCTAATGCATTTAACACGGTTGATCACGATCTCCTCATCGCGACGCTAGAGTCTCTCAACGTATCCTCATCTGTCCTTGAATGGATTACCTCGTACCTACGTGATCGCCGTCAGTCTATAATTGCAAATTCCTCCAGCTCAGACTGGTATAATCTGACTTCCGGTGTACCCCAAGGAGGTATTCTTTCTCCCTTACTATTTTCTGTTTTCATCAATTTGATAACTCTCACTCTTAACTGTTCGTATCATTTGTACGCGGATGATTTGCAGCTCTATGCGAGTGCTGGAATACAGGAGCTACCAGAGATCGTAAAAACTTTAAATAATAATCTGGCTTACATTTGTAATTGGTCTCAAAACTTTGGTGTCTCAGTCAACCCAGCGAAATGCCAGGCGATCATTGTGGGTAGTGCGAGAACGATGGCTAGAATTAATACTGACAACCTTGCCTCCATTATGTTCGATGGAACACCTATCCCGTACTGCTCATCAGTGCGAAACCTAGGCCTCTTTTTGGATTCGACTCTTAGCTGGACTGTTCATATCGCGGAGGTGAGTCGTAGGGTGTTGGCGTGCCTGAGGAGCCTGTATCGATTTAAATTTTTTCTACCATCTTCAACTAAACTCATTCTGGTTCACTCCTTAATAATCCCCATTATCGACTACGCTGATGTTTGCTACCCCGATCTCACTGAGACCCTGACCAATAAACTTGATCGTCTTCTCAATAACTGCATCCGTTTTATCTTTGGACTTCGAAAATACGATCATGTTTCCGCCTTCCGGGATCACCTCAAATGGCTCCCCATACGTCAGCGTAGGAACTGTCGAATACTTTGTTTTCTCTTTAATATTCTCCACAACCCACTTTCACCGTCTTATCTCAAAGAACACTTCCAATTCCTTTGCCAGTCTCATGACCGTTCCCTCCGTTCTTCCGACAATCTTCGTCTCTACACACCGCGACACCACACCTCGTTTGTCACCAACTCTTACACCGTGCAGGCAATACGGCTTTGGAACTCGCTCCCTATTGCCATAAAATCCTCACCCAACAAAGATGCGTTCAAAAAAAGGGTTCGTGAGCACTTTTTTCGATCACTTTCGATAAAATAAGACATAGTTGCTTATATATTATATACTAGTATATATCGTTATTTAGTTTTATGTATTTTATATATGTATATATCTTTATTATTAGTATTATTATAATTGTATTTAGGTATATGCATTTGTCTAATATTTACAAGTATTTATATATATTAAATTATTATAAGTAGTACATAACCATTTTTTTTAATTAATCTGTGGATTGCATTGAAACTTAAAGTCCTCCTTTTCGCCGCACCTTTGTACTTTCTGCTTGACCCAAAGGTTGACTGGTAGAGAATGCCTCTTGGCATTAAGTTCGCCTATTGTACGAAGTTTTGTGCAATAAAGTTTTTAAATAAAAAAATAAAAATTCCAATTCTATTGATTTTCCTGTGTCAAAGTAAACTAAAACTACAAAAACTCGAACAGAATAGAGCAATGTCGTCTTGCTACTACATCTAGTTTGAAGAAGAACGTATGACCTAAATGGTGCAAATTAGATGCACATTCGCATAATTGAAACAGAACTGTGTATGTTTTGTAAGACACGACAGTGCGGTCGTGATTCATTCACAATGAAGACTCGACGCGGCTCACGACAGCGTTGTAAACAAGCCGATTCACGGCAAATTGCTCTCATATCGTTTAGGTATCTCACTTATACAACTGGCGTAATATAAAAAACACTCTAAATGATATTCGGCTATCATTCATCATCTCCCTGCCCCGTTCCCAGGTTATCTGAAATCGGCGCAGTATGTTTTCTTCTTCTGTCGTCCCTGTCATTCGTCATCGTATCATCCACCCCCTTTTCAGTCATGTCAGTCTTCATTCGGCTACCATTTTGGTCTAGAAAAAACATGGCTACATTATTAAAAAATAATATAACATAGAAAATATCTTTATGAAATAAATTACATCAGCGAGTGTTTTTAGAAAAAAGGGGTATACTATGGTACGATCATTTTATTGCAGTAGCAACATTGTAGTAGCTTTTTTGGTCTTGAATTCCATTTTGGTATACTGACATTTAACAAGGTTCTAAAAAAAACCTAAGCACGTTTAAGCTAACGTAGAGTACTTATCTGAATATCATGCCTTCTTTGTTGATTCATAAGATTTACAACAAAAAAGGCTTATTTATACACTAAGGGCTGATTTTTCAATCTTCAGATAGCCACTATCAGTCAGTTAAATTAATAACCAACCAAAGTAATATACAAGTAAAGCAAGAGAGAAACGAATGACAACTACTTTTCAATTGCGGAGTATAAAACCATATCTGACGAATAACCTGTTATCCATGCATTGAAAATCAGTCCTAAGTAATAAAAATGTAGGGTAGGTACTTCCAGTTAACGCAGAACTTTAAAGTGTTGCTAGTTACATTATTAATTACATTTAGGGGAAACTGTAATACTATACCTACTTGTTTTCTACTTGAAAAATAGGTTTCGATTATGTTTTAATAGCGAGTCGAAATTCTAAATATAAGCTACTTTGATGAAGTATTGATAATTGCACATTTTTACGATGGGCAATTTTTTAAATGAAAATAAAAATAAAAAATTAAACACAATATCTACATACGGAGTCCTCGGTAGGCTAGTCCGTCTTGCGCTTGGCCTTTTTTCCCAGAGCTCACCGTTTCCGCTTTATTATGGCAATATTTTTTA
>CM026287.1:13064967-13174495 GCA_014851415.1 Cnaphalocrocis medinalis | reverse complement strand
GGGCTTAAATTAAATAAATCAAACATCCTTTTTTCCAAAATAATATTTATCAACTTTTAGAACCAATTAACAATTAAAATTCCCGTAACAAGTAATAAAAAGTATGGATAACAACAAAAGAAACAAGGACCATTGCATTAAGTTAGCCAGAAAAAAAAAATGTTTCTTTTGTTGTTAGTCATAAAAAATATTCTCTACATTCCGATTCTGAGTTCGTGAAGATCTTTTTAAGACAACTCATAAGAAATTGCGTATAACACCATATCATCCAGTCTCCCATACTCAGATCCCATAAAACAAGGGTACAGTTACATTGAACCCCCTTCATCCAGTTCACCATTACTCCAGGAATTTGTTACATAAATCAAGTCTATCACAAAAAGTAGACCAGATGTAATGATCTCCATGTAGGTTAAATATAACGACGTCGAAAACACTATAAATCATAGAAAACATCTCTTTTCATACTAAACCGGGTGGATCCCAATTTCAAACCTTAACTAAATAGAATAAGAGCTATAAGACGTATCTTGTCGAGATTGTAAAGCCTTTGTGTATCGAAGTCTATAGTAAAACCGCCATTTTTCAGTAGAAATGGTTAGTTATTATGACTGAAAATTGCTTGGGACAAGAATGGATGTTTATCAACAGAGGAAATGAGGTATTGCTTACCTAATACCAACATCATAATCATGTACCGTTGGCACGAAAGATACATGGATGAATTAGTGGTTAAACTGGGATTAAGAAATCATGAAATAAAGAGATAGGTATAGTCCGAGGCAAGAAAAAGTAGTTATGACCTTGAGTGCGCAGAAACCAATTTTGATAGAAAGTCTTCTTTTTTACAAGTGCGCAAAATAACGGTCATCGCTATACTTTCGTGCCTCCAGCTATACTAATAGACTACTATCTAACCCGGAATGATGAAATACTGGTGCGATGTAATCGACACCCAGCGCCATCTATTGTCAAATCTTCGAACTACTACGAAAATGGCAAAATTATGCCACGAAACAAAGCGAAGGCGGGTCACTAGTAATTGAATAAAAAAAATTACTTATTTATGTCGAGGGGTGAAAGGCTATTTGTTTTAAGCGACATTTTTGCAACTTTACAGGAGAGCGTTTTAAAGTTTTCGATTTCGGAAAAAAAATCATAAAATCTAAACTATTTGATATTTTTGCCTGCAAGTTTTACACATCAGTTTAGTTTTAAAAGGCCCAAATTCTGGTTACATTCTTCACTTTATAATGATAATATCTTTGAAAAAAAATGTCACTTAATACAAAATGCCCACTTAGTAGAGTAAGGCAAAATGATTGAACCGACACTTTATTCTGTTAACAGCTGCAAGCAAATTGATTTAAGTGTTACTTGCACTGTATTTCAGAGTAAGGCTAAATGATTTAACAAACATTTTACTAATTGGATAGGGTAAAATCTATTTGGTTTAAACTCCAAAATTAAATATTTCAGGGTCAAATTAAAATAGCTTAAACAACAATTTGAAACAACTGCACTTGTATTAAATAGCATTTACTTCTATAACTTTATAAATAATGGTCAATGATACCATGAAATTATTTCTTATTTTTAAGTGTAGATGTTAGTGGAGACGATGTTTTCTTTAAATTAAAAACAAAATTATGTGTTATTATTAAAAGTTTTCACAAATCTTCTTATCAGTTGATATCACTTATCAGTTGTCACCGGCGGACACCTTTCACGGAGAGGGAGGAGACGTACATATTGGCGTCGTCTTCTCCCCCTCCTTGCTCTTCAGAGCGCGGGGGCGAGAAGATGCCACTCGCTTACGCTCCGCCGCCTCCTTCGCTGCCATCACGTGCTCGCTAAAGGCAGCGAAGTCCTTCCAGGCCTCATCACTCGCTAGTATAGCTCTCGCTATACTAGCCAGTGAGAGGTCTTGGCTGACCCTCGCCACTAATGCATAGCGCTGCGGAGCTTACGACGCACACACCGTTAGGGTGTGTGACGCCAAAGCAACCATACCCGGTTATTACCTGCACCATCCGGAAGGAGACGACACCGTGGCTCCGCTCCAGCCACCGGTCCAAGACCGGGGCGAGCGCGTCGAGCGTTCTCCGGCCGTACGAGGTGCTCAGACCATCGCCTCAGGAGGACCTGACAAGCTTCCTTCCGCACGGCCTCCCGCTTGACGGGGCAGTAGACTCCCCTACTGCCCGCTACTTATATACGCCGCGGCGGCGAGTACGACGAGAGAGAGGTCTCAGCGAGCAAACAGGCTGCACCGAAACTTACCGTTCGGTAAGCTCGAGCGATCCGCTGCGCCGTCACCCGCTGAGGCCCCCGCAAGAAAGGAAGGTATTCCGATTTTGCTAGGGAATCCTATCAGACTGGCGCCCCATTTAGCGCCATTGATTGCAGGATGCCGGCTTAGAGCCGTCGGTGCCTGGATCCTGGTCCGCGCAGGTTCAGCAGCAGCCACGAAAGCGTGTCTACTACTACCCTACTACCTGAGCTACCCTGAGGAGTCGCGGGTCCAGGGTGAAGCCGAGATAACGCAACTCGCCTTGACCGGAACCTGGGGACCTCAGATAGCAATGTGCCTAACGGAGCGAAGCCTATTACCAGCCCGCGGAAACAGATCATCTGGGTCTTTTTTACGGCGAACCAGGCACCGCACCCTCTCCATGACTGAGTCCGCCGCGGCTTTTTCAAAGGTCTCCCCCGAGACGTGACAAGGTGTCATCTGGTATGCACATGATACCCATGTCCGAAAAGAGACGGCCGCGCAGGACCCAGTCATACCCGATGTTCCAGATTAAGGGCCCAAGGAAGAACCCCTGCGGAACACCGGTCTCTACGATGCGTCGCCGGGCGACGCCTGATTTGTCCCCGTACATGACCTCAGGTTCATCGAGATAATTCTCGATGAGGATGGTCAAGTACTGAGGCACTCGAAAATAGCAGAGTGTCTCCAGTATTGTGCGTCGTAGGGAGAGAGTTGTACGCATTTTTTATGTCTAAGCATACAGCAACAACTCCCTTCCCCTCTTCAGTGGCCTCCTCCGTCTCTCTTTTCAAACGTTTCAGGGCGTCAACCGTAGACTGGCCCGCCCTGAATCCATACTAAGCCTAAGAGGTTGAAGCCCACGTCCTCTAGATGCGCGGTGAGGTGGGAAGCTACTTCTTTCCAGCAGCTTCCTCACCTCATCCAGGAGCCATTGGCATTGTCCTTGTCCGATTTGGGCAGCACCCAGCACGGGAAAGGAGAAGGCCTTCTCGTTGGCCCCTGTGCCCCTAGCGCCCTGCCGACCCCAAAACTTATGTATCGCTGGTCGAACAACGACCCGGCGTCGTCTACCCGCCAGTCAGCGGTGCACGCGGCTATGGACGGGGTGGCAAAAGTGATGTCCACCACCGATCCGCTGTTCCGCTGCACACACGCATGGGTTAAGCCGCTATTTAGGAGGGTGAGAACACTCGCCACCGCCCACTTCTGCAGGACGCGACCCCACTGATCCGTGGTCTGGTTCCCCCACGCGACAGATTTTGCGTTGAGGTTCCCGGCGAGAATTACTGAGCGTGGTGTACTGAGCGGCCTAAAACCACGCCCAGAACACTCAAGAATGCCTCACCGGGCAACTGACTGGCAGGGGGAGAAGTACCCTCCACCAGGGCCAGGTCGTCCCATGAGACAGCCACATACCCTGACTTTTAAATCAGCCTCAGCAATTATTCCAGCACTGTGCATACATACATTCGTTATCACGGTTCGCGACAGACTTTTAAGCACTCGGCGCAAGTGGTGGGGAAAAACGTCGGCGGCGAACAAAAATGGTTTGATCCGTCGTGGCTAAATAGTACCATAATAATATTTCAATGTCTGAATGGACATAGATATCACAATTTTGAGGTTTGATAAGTGTTTCAAATAACTAAGCTTAAATGTGGGGTATGTTTGACCGACACTTATTTAATTTCAAGAATGCGGATAAATTTCTGAAACGACATGCTAATAAAATTTTGATAACGACGATAATGATTTAAACGACATGATATGATGAAAGTGGATAAAAAACAAAAACGTTGAAACGCCTTGTCACATGTTTTTTTGAATAAAGCATAATGTTTTAAGCGACAGCTAAGATGACTTTTGGTGGAATTCAAAATGATTTAAGTCACAGTTTTAGCAAAAAGTAGATACAGGAAAAACGCTTTAACCGCCATTGAGTACTATTATTGTGATTGCAAAACATGTTTAAGCGGATTTTAATCGCGTTTGTGTATGGTTCATATCCATGGTCCCTAAAAATGATACCGATTTTTGGCGTTTCATACATCAGTGTTCTAAAATGAGGCCAAAATTTTCATTGTTTGAAGCGCCAAAAAAGTCGTCTATTAATTATGAAACCCAGCTCAATCGACGCAGAAAAATTCGCTGATTCCGAATATGTATATAACTCAATATCGCCCAAAGTGTCGCTTAAAACAAATAGCCTTTCACCCCTCGATGTGAAACTGGTAGTTGAAGAAAGTGCGGAGAAAACTGGAGTGAATAGGCTACTGGGTAAGTTAGGCTTCTTCTCAACTCTAGGGTTCATTCAAAATGAAGCCAAGAGCAAGCCCATTTTCAATAAAAACCGGCCAAGAGCGTGTCGGACACGCACATGAAAGGGTTCCGTAGCCATAAGATGTGCCGACCGCTTGACACAAAAAAAAACGTTGAAGACGAAGAAGCTTAAGAGGTAGGCAGGTAGATTTTTGACCGTTGGAGAGTCACGCTTCAGCATGAATACGATGGGTCGACTTCCAGAAAACTGGCGTAAAGCAGCACTTACGCCGTTTGGATTTAAGTTTTGTCGCTTTCTAGGATTATTATTAAAACTGAAATAACTTTAACTTTTGTTCTGCCTCTCACAATCCTTATAGCTTTCTAACCATCTGTGGCTTCTGACCATACAACCCCACTTCAACCAGACACCTAGATCCAACCGCACATTAGGGTAATGGTGAATTGGCGAGCCGCCATCACTAATCGTGTCACAGCTTCATGCCGTGTAATGAGACGGGATCTCCGTTAGAATATCGCGTTGCACTGCCCAAGTCATAAGAGGAAGACTAGAAGCAAACACACGACTGTTAAAAGTAATAGCCCTGCATTTTTCTTTTTTCTTTCCCATAGAGTAAAGAGTAAAGACCGTGACTCGTTAAGCGTAGTTTCGGACGCCCTGCGACAAGATGGGATGATGAAATTCGAAGGCTGGCTGGAGTGGGCTGGATGAGTGTCCGAAAATCGGGAGCGGTGGCGTGCATTAGGGGAGACCTATGTCCAGCAGTGGACGAGAGTAGGTTGCTGATGATGAAAGAGTAAAGAATCTATCCATATCCATACTATTTATTAAGAGATAAACTTTAAAGACATCGACAAGCCTTATACAAACCGAAAAGGCGAAACACTAGCGCGATGCAATCGACGCCCAGCGCCATCTATTGGCAGATAGTGGAACTACTGACCGTGGAAATGTAGTGAGGGCGGGCCACTAGTGGAAAATATAAGCAAGTATGATTGTCGAGGAAAAACCTCCTTGTATGTGAAAATGTAAAATTAGTGCTCAAATGTGTGCTCAAACACAAGTGCACTCTCTATTTCCTTACCCTCTAAATTCGATAAGACACCAGTGGGACACGATCGAAGAGATATCAGGCGGAATTGACACCTAATATTATATTTATAAGATTTAAAACAGTCATATGAATAATAAATCGAATCCGCATTCTTACTAAATGTTTCAAGAACTATTAGTTACATCACTATTCTTAATATAGTTTTAATTCATCGTTTTATTTATGAAATTAGAGAAGGCACGCGAGCAGACGATTTAACTAATGTCTGGTTGGAGAAAAAATGTCTGGTTGACGTCGCAGCGTAAACAACTTCTCCCGGCCCGTGGCTCTGTTTTAATTCGGATTGTGCGGATATTATCAGTTTTCGAACGCGAAAATATCACAAACTGTGCGTTATTCAATTGTGAATACAGTGACATAATAATCTTGTGGTGAAAAATCATCTTAACTAGCTAATCTTTTAAAATAATAGAAGAAATCTTGACTCAACGGCCGAAAATACACAGTCTATGGACTAAACGCGTAAGCGACGCTGTCTGCACGGCACTTACGTCCTTTCGGTCGCGACCCGCTACGCATCGGCAGATCACCGCTAGTTTACATAGTTAGCAGTAACAGCGCTTTGAAGCGTACGCGAGTCTAATAAAGGATACTTCACCTTAGCGAAGAAAGCGCTTGAAAAGAGTACCTGTGTTTACGTACGGCCGAGTTGAAATAAAAATAATGAGTACCGGCACGGAATCGAAAAGTATCAAATGTGGTGGTTGTAAAACGATCATAAAGGGTCGTCAATATTTGAAATGCAGTGTTTGTTTACAGTGCTATGATCTTGAATGCGCTAATGTGTCAGAAAGTCGTTTTTACAATACACTTACACCTGAGCATAGAACAACTTGGAAATGCCCCTTATGTAAAAATAAGGAACCTAAACGCGACAACACCAACACACCGATACGGATGAAAACCGACGAGAGCAGAGATGAAAATGTCACAATTCGAAATCCACGCAACTCAAGTAGACAGATGACTCCGGAAGAACCTTGTGCATCAGATGTTTTGAGTGAAATAAAGATGGACATAAAAAACATCCTTGATGAACTGCGATCAGTACGATGTGAAATGCAGGATTTTAGGAATAGGATGGAGCGTTTAACCACTGATGTAACCACTAACAGCAAGCGCATCGACGGCCTATCTGCCAGGATAGAGGTACTTGAGCAGCAACACAGCACCATTGAGGGCTCCGCAGCGGGGACGTCCTCACTTGAGGAAACTATTGCTGAACTGAAACAGGACCTGAACGATAGGGAACAAGAACTACTGTCTAACGACGTTGAAGTGGCTGGGATCCCGGAAGAAAAATCTGAAAGTGTCGCACACATTGTGTTGGCAGTGGCCAAAAAACTTGGCGTGTCTATGGATGAACGAGACATAGTGAGCGCTGATCGTGTAGGTCCCATTCGTGCCCCAGTTCAAGGCGCGCCGCCCGCCCGCCCTCGGCCACTAGTCGTGCGCCTAGCGCGGCGTGTGCTGCGGGGGCAGCTGCTGGCGGCAGCGAGAGTACGTCGCACTATGGATACAGAGGGCTTGGGCCTGTCTAGCACGCCAAAACCTTTCTATATAAATGAAAGACTTACTAAACAAAACCGTCAGCTGTTCTTCAAAGCCCGCGAAGCCTCCTCGAATGCCAAATGGAACTACGTATGGACAAGGGACGGTAATATTTTTGCTCGCCGCGAAACAGGAGCGCCTCGACATCGTCTTAAGTCTGCACAAGATATTAACAGGGTTTTTTTCGGACAAAAATAGGTTGGAAGGAGTACCTAATGGTCGTTGTTCATACTAGTTTTATATCAAAATGTTTAATGTTGTTTTACTGTGATTTTATGTTTGTATTATGTCTTTATACCAAATGTGTCACCTCATTCTGTCTCATGTGTGTATCACAAAACTCACAATTATACTCTACACATAAGCTACTTAATACTTTCTCACAAAAAACTATCTGCCTCTTTGGCTATAATAAGAAATTAAAAGGAAATAAAAATGGCTAACCGTAAGAATAAATATTTGAGAATAGGGCTATTAAATGCAAGGTCTTTAAATACAGGCCAGGACGAGTTATTGATAACATTCGAAAATTTTAAGCCAGACATTTTAGCTGTCAATGAGACGTGGCTAGCCGAAAATCAGTCGACTCTCGCGCCAGCCATACCTAATTATACATTTATACACAGGGCACGCAAACATAAAAAGGGTGGTGGCGTTGGCTTCTACGTTAGGCAAGGAGTTAGTGCTCGCGTTCGGAGGCATCCACACTCAGCCTTGGAACAGCTTTGGCTGGAAATACAATTACCAGGGGCTAAGTTGATACTAGGTACCGCATATAGGCCAGAGAGTATAACACATCAGGTGGCGTGGGATTCTTTGAGTGATTCTATAAACTCATTTACAAGCGACTACATATGTCTGGTAGGAGACCTTAATGTTGATTTGTTAAAAGAAAGTTCAGCACGAGCGAAGGAACTTCTTAATTTCTGTGATCAACAAAACATGGTACAATTGGTTACGGAGGCAACTAGGGTGACTGAAGAATCTGAGTCCTTAATCGATGTCGTAATCACTGATAAAAAAATAGTTTGTAAAGGTATAACGGTAGTGCACAATAGAAGTCTAAGTGACCATGCAACAGTTCTAGCTGATTTCAACATTGTTAAACCTAAAGTAATAAAGCAAGTAAAACTGTCTCGAAATTTAAAGAACATCAACTTACCACTTTTTGATGAGGATCTGAAGTCTTTGGATTGGCAGGGTATCATGTCTCTTGGGGACGTCAATCTTATGACGGACTTGTTAAGTAAGTACCTAGTGGAATTGTTTGACAGGCATGCACCAATCAAACGAACAATTATTCGAGCTCCCCCTAAGCCATGGATCACGGACATGATTAAATTCATGATCGATCTAAGAAACAAAGCATTAATCAAATCTCAAAAGGAAAAAACAGAAAGTGCTAGGGAATATTATTGTAGCCTTAAAAATTTTGTCACCGCCTCTATAGAGAGAGAGAAAAAAGCCTATTTTAACCACATCCTGAACAACAATTTAGACAAACCAAAAGAACTTTGGAGAAACATCAAAATGACTTCACTATATGACACTCAATCCAATCCTGTCCCCCAACACCTAAACGACCCCGACAAGATTAACGACCATTTACTTAACTTACCAGATAATATTAGTATAATTTCAGATCAATTAAAAATAGCGCCGACATTTACTATTAATAAGCCACAACAATTTAGACTTAAACCCACAACAGACGAGGAAGTCAGAAACATTATATACAGTATCAAAACTAATGCCGCAGGACACGACACACTTACCATAGAAATGATTAAACTTACCTTAGATTTTACTTTACCTGTTGTTGTATCCATAATTAATAGATCTATAGAGACAAATACTTTTCCCACCTGCTGGAAAACAGCGCTGGTCAGACCAATACCGAAGAAAAACTGTATAGAGACTCTCAGCGACCTGCGACCTATATCAATATTACCAGTTCTCTCAAAAGTGATAGAAAAAATAGTCCTGAAACAAATAGAAAACTATATAGAAATGAACAATATAATACCAAAGTTTCAGTCTGGTTTTCGTAAGGGTCATAGTACTGAAACTGCATTACTCCACGTAACCGATGAACTCACAGAAGCCTCTGATAACGGATTGAGTAGTATAGTGGTGTTGCTTGACTATTCCCGAGCATTTGATTGCCTTCACCCAGATTTGTTAATTACCAAACTAGCGCAATATGGATTTTCGCAAGACACCTGTCTATGGTTTAAAACATTCCTGGAAAATAGAAAACAGATTGTGGTTACTGACGGCTTAAATGGTGAGAAGAATTACTCAAAGGTCGGGAACCTGACGCGAGGAGTACCCCAGGGGTCAATTTTGAGCCCTGTACTGTTTTCTATTTTTACAGCTGATCTTTCTTCACATATTAATACTTGCAAATATCACTTATATGCAGATGATACCCAAATTTATCATTCCTTTGATAGCAAAAATGTTGATGAAGCTATTAAATCAGTTAATGAGGATCTTGAAAATGTTTTTCAGTGGTCACGAAGTAACTCTTTGCTATTAAACCCTAAAAAATCAAAAATGATTATAGTCGGTACCAAATGTCAAAATCTGAGAGTATTGAATGCCACAGAGAAGGTGAGGATTGATAGCACTAATTTAGAACCGGTATCAGCTGCTCGCGATTTGGGATTGATATTAGACGATCAGCAAAAATATGAAAAACATGTTAATGAAAAGATAAAGAACGCCTTTTTTAAATTAAAATTAATGTACAGACTAAGACCTTACATAAGTGAGGGATTAAGGATACATCTGGTGGATTTGCTTGTGCTTTCCCCATTTAATTATTGCGATACTGTTTATGGCCCTAGATTAAATTCTAATACAGAAAATGCAATACAGAGGGTACAGAACGCTTGTATGAGATTTTGTTTTAGAATACCAAAAAGAGGACATATAACTCCATACATGAATGAAAAAGGCATTCTTAATATGAGAGCGAGGCGCGAACTGCACTATGCATGCTTGACACAAAGAGTGATTTGGTCCAAAAGTCCTATTTATCTATTTGAAAAACTGACATGGAAAAAAAACCTTAAGCGATCCAATCTACGCTCGGTCTCGTCAAATCTCCTCCAGATACCTTGTCACAAATCCAGCCGGTTTAGAGGATGTTTCAAATTTAAAACAGCCAAAATATGGAATGACCTACCACCGCCCCTAAGAATAAAGATGTCGGTAAAATGCTTCAGATCGAAATATAAAGTAGCACTTCAAAAGAAACAACGTGCGGTGGAAAATTTGAAACAACCTTTTCACAAGACAGTAGCCCTACGAGATTTTTTCTGATTTGTCCAGTAATTTTATTTATCTTCTCTTTTTTTTTTTAAGTAGCTAAAAACAAAAACATTTACAGTAACACACGCACGCACGCACACACATACACACTTACTATCTCTTTCACACACACACACACACGCACACACACACACACACACACACAGAACAGAACACACACATTTGGATTTAAATAGATTTTTAAGTGTTATAATATGTAAGTAATTAAAGTAACAAGTTAATTTATATTTACCTAGTTCAGATGTAAGATGTAGATACTTATATAGTTAGATGTCAACCAGCTAAACCATAGGCTCTCAAATTCCGCCTTAGAGAGCCGGGAGAAGTTGAAAACCAGCGCTGACCGAGGGTGTACACTCGAGGCAGCATGAGCTGAACTTCGTCCCTTTGTCTTTCAAAATTGTTCTCCTTTCTCAACTAATGTACCTTACTTGTAATTATGTTTTTAAGAGACAATAAACAATTTTTATTTTATTTTATTTTATTTAACTAATGAATGATTTTATTTGCAAACATTTGTCAGAAGGTCACAAGCTAAGTCAGTTGAATCATTTAAAGATGCCTGGAGAACGGTGTGCATAAAACTCTTATTAAGTAAGTAAAGTAAGTAAGTAAACATTTATTGACCAACCAAAAAGAGATACAACACAACAGTAGTAAGACACAGAATACATAATAAGAAGTAGGTAGATAAACGGAAAGGAACATTAAGTGCTTACATACATAGACAGATACATAGGTGGTCAATAAGGTCCTAACTCAGCATATGCTGCAGCTGCTTCATTGTAGCCACTGCAGCGCTGGTTTTCAGTTTGGACCTTGAGTGACGTTTATAAATGAAAGAGAATGAAATGACAACACAGTAAAGTTTACTACCCCCTTATTACAAACAAGATCTAAGATAAATCCCGGAATTAAGAGGAGGCGATAGATAAATGCTACACCAGGTAAGGGATAAAAGTGTAGAAAAGTTTTTCGTCGTACATATATCCATTCTCCAAAACTGAACCGACTGAAATAGGTACCTACTTTTTGTACGAAATGAAGAACGAAAGAAAGAAAAACATTTATTGACCATCACAAAATACAAAATATAACACATACAGTGAGAATGAATATACAAGGAGAAAGAACTTAAGTATGTAATTAGGTAGTATATATGTTTATGTGTGGTCAATCAGGTCCCGACCTGAGCATTTGCTACCTAATTCTACGCTGGTATTCTGGTGGGACCAAATAATTATACCTAATAAGATATTTTCTATGTTTTGTTTTTTTTTTTAATAATGCATGTAGTCAAGTTTTTTCTAGACCAGAATGGTAGCCGAATATCAGTTAGAGGGTTTGTTTTTATTATGAGAGTTGTATAAGTGAGATACCTAAACGATATGAGAGCAATTTGCCGTGAATCAGCTTGTTTACAACGCTGTCGTGAGCCGCGTCGAGTCTTCATTGTGAATGAATCACGACCGCACTGTCGTGTCTTACAAAACATACACAGTTCTGTTTCAATTATGCGAATGTGCATCTAATTTGCACCATTTAGGTCATACGTTCTTCTTCAAACTAGATGTAGTAGCAAGATGAGATTGCTCTATTCTATTCGACTTTTCGTGGTGTTAGTTTATTTTGACACAGGAAAATCAATAGAATTGGAATGTACAAGACGTGCTGTCCGCGCTACCTAATACTTACGGAATACGCATGTGAATATAAATAGTGTAACTACTTGGATTATTTAGCCCTGTCACCTCATAATCACATAGACCGCTCTAAATTATGCTACAAATAAATATAATAAAAGGATTTTTTATTATTTCACCAAATAAGTGTTCCAGAATTTAAGGCTGTGGTAATAATAATAAATTTTTATCCCGCCGGTACATACATTATCATCATCTTTCTTTTGACATTAGCAGTGTCCATGAGATGACGTCTTCTTTTTCTTCGTCTTTTAGCAAGGCGCCATCTTAAGTCTTTGGGAAAATCACATACTTATTCCAGAAAAGTAAAGTAAAGTATCAGCCTGTCTGTATACTATCCCTCTGCAGGACAAAGTCCTCCATCATAGAATACAAGTCATCGCTACGATGATGTTGTAAAATAAAGATATATTTTTTCTACTTCAAAGTTAGAACGTGTATATTAAGAAGTTTGACTTCAAACAAATATAATTTACGATGATATGAATCTTGATGTACTGACATAACCAGGTATTAAGAGCAAGGTCGGAGTTAAACTGTTTCACTACATTCATCAAAGTAAGTGTAGCATTTATTTCATTTATGACTGAGTACACACGCCAACATATAGATGTAGGTAGGCTACGCTTTGTCATACTTGATTCGCGATTTTAGTGTTGAGAGTAAAGATGAAAATGGATAGAATAATTTTGATTTATGATCATGTATCACCATCAATTGTTGGATGTAGGCTTCATCAGACGTACCTACTGTTTTGTTAGTAATTTTTGTGACTGTACAGTAAATAAAGTTTAATTAAAACCTTTAAAGTATTTTAATAATAATTAGACACAGCGCCATCTATTGGCTCATTTCTGAATTAAGGTCCCGAAACGAAGTGAGGGCGGGCCATTAGTCAAAAATAAAGATATCGGCATAATGGTTGTGTATCACACCTTCTGTTTTTGTTTTCAAAGCAATTTTATAAACTCATAAACAAATTAATTGTAAGTACCTTTTTGTCAAAAGTAATTACAATTTATGGGTATCAATAATACTTAAATACGAGTACCTGTTTTATTTTATAGTTTGTAGCAAAAAAAGGGAAATCCAGAAGCCAAGATCATTGATTCAAAAAACAAAAAAAAATCAAGTTTTTATTTAACATGAACGTTTAATGTTCGTGTAATTAAAAGGCTTTAAAAAGGTATAAAGCTTTTTGTACCACAAGTAAGTTAATTACGCTTTCCATTTAAATAAGTTAAAGTCATTAAGGCAAATGGTATCACCATAATTATAAACTCACACTGCCTCACAGAAAACCGGCGTGAAGCAGCCCCTGTGCTGTGTTTCGCCGAGTGAGTGAGGGTACCGGAGGCCCACTCGGGGGGGAAGGGGATAAAAGGTTGGCAGCGCACTTGTAACCCCACTGGTGTTGCAAGTGTCCATGGGCGGCGGCAATTGCGTACCATCAGGTGATTCCGCCTGCTCGCCTGCTACCTATCACATAAAAAAAAAAAAAAAAAACTGACTAATGGCGAACAGCCCGTACTCACGGCGTCAGGTTGCGTTACTCCCCGCAGTGCAAAATAGTACTTGTGTCTTTTTATAGTGGCACTTATACCTCTTGTGTCTTTTTTTATAGTGGCACTTATTGGTACCTCAGCCTGGTGGTAAGATGGTAAGCAAAGGAAGAGTCCACGTTGCATTTACGTAGGACGCGACGGCACGGCATAACATCCGATGGCACTACCTTACTGGCCTGCGAGATGCTTCTTCAGGCTTCATTTGAAGGAGTCCATTGTAGGACAGAGGAACATGCGACGGTAACGAGTTCCATTTTTAAATGGTGCGGCAAAGATTATGAGTTGCTTTTTATTCCAGGATGTTGAAGACATAAGGACTGTTCAAAAGACAACAAGGGTAACCTACATGACACCGTGTGTGCAAAAAAAATCTTCGAATAAAAATAAAAAATATAATTAACATCATAATGTAAACAGACAAATCTACTTTTCTCTGAAATCTATGTAATGCGTAATAAAAATTAAACACGCTTTTACGCCGAAATACTCACTTTTAATGCCTTTGGTTGTGTCATGGACACGATTAATTTTGCCAATGTTGGTTGAACATGTGTAAGTCTGGTTAACGTAAATGGAACAGGCTCTCAATTAAATGGGACATCTTGTAATGGGGGCTATCGCATGCATAAGTTAGACTGAACTCCAACTTCAACGTAATTGGTTATTATGTGACAGTTTCACATCTCACCTCAAAAATAACCAATCACCGTGTAGATGGACTTTTACGCCATCATAAATCCCCTAGATGGCATGATATTAGAATGTAAACTAACTTCATCGTCATTGGTATATTAGTGACATTTTGACATTTAACTTCAAAAATAACTAATCACCGCTCCGTATGAACTCAGTTCTACGGTACGCCATCTAACGGATTTTTGACGCGAATAGCTGCCATTCTAGCCGCTTCATCTCCTCACTAAGACCACACACCCTATCTAGTTAGATCAGACTTGCAGCGCGCGCGATAGTACTCAAACAAATGGTTGTGACACGAGGGATCGATCCGTTATTTGATGAGCATGTATCGATCTATGGTCTGCCGTTTACTGTGGCCGCAAACGCTGAATCAGTGGTGGATTGGCTTGCAGTTTGCTTGATGGCTCGTATGTGGGTTAAGAAGTAACAGGACAGCTCGTAAGTGAGACGGCGTTGTGAGGGTTCGATATAATGATGTCCGACTCATGTACCTAACACGTTTGGTGACCAATAGCTTGCATATAGTTTATCTTTATGCTTTAGTTATAAAATAATAATACACATAAGGATGGCTTGAGCTGACTTTGACATCGAAGAATTCTTTTAGTTATAGTTATAGCAGTAATATCCTGTCGTGTCTGTCCCACATGTTTGTCTCTGTCATTCACGCCGAGACACTGCGAGATCGCTGTAAGTGCGCGTGAATGCGCAACCGGTTTTCAACGCAATGTAGGCAGGAAAAATTCGAAACACCGTTCTTAAAAAAATACTTTTTAAATTTCGAATTTTTTGAACACAGCTCGGGTGACCACCAATCCGCATTAGACAAGCGTGGTGATTAAGCCTAATCCTATCATAGTGGCGATCTTTGATGGAGACTTTTTTAAAGTTTTTTTTTAATAATCTATTAATTTATTGGTTATAATATCAAAATGAGCACGCGCAAATGTGATAGGTACGCAATAAATTTAATTGCATTGACTTGAATATTCAAAAAAAGATAACAGCCACTTTTGCCCCAAGATTGTCTGGAAGAGATCGCTATTAGCATTAAGTTCTGTAATATTTTGTGCAATAGGTATTATTATTAGCATTAAGTTCTGTAATATTTTGTGCAATAGGTAAAGAAAGCGTATCTATCTATCTCTTATTCTATCGTCTAAAAAAACTAGTCCACGCTATAATTTTGTTTACAGAATTCGTCGAAGCATACGGCACGTTCCGACCCACCTGTTCTGGGTACAAATATTGACCACAAATGACCTTACTGATGCCCGATCGCTGTGTCAATGTTATGGCTTAGTTCCGTTAGCAACACTCATACACAGATGTATGGTTGTCAGGTCTTAGAAACGAAAAGCCGGACAAATATGTCTAGTTGGGTAAAGGGGCCAAGGAGAGCCTGAAGAGAGTTATAAAGCCCTTTCGGAAGCCATCACTGCAATAAAATGCAAAAGAAATGTTCAAATTGTACATGCATTACAAATCCGAATTTATTACTAGTATGCATTTATGTATTTATTATGATGTATTTATCTTATTACCTACCTACATAAAAGATCTGCACTGCCTTTTTCGCTGCATTATTCCTCTACCCAAAGGTTGTCTGGAAGAGATCGCTATTAGCGATAAGGCCGCCGATAGTGTATTTGGAAATTACTATTAGCATTAAGTTCTGTAATGTGTTGTGCAATAAAGAGTATCTATCTATCCGAAGGAGCCGAACACCGTCTAGTTCGGCCGGACACGTAAGCAAAGAGCCTGACTATGTCCGGCTTCTGACGCGTGGCAACCCTACCTATAGGTATGGTAAGTGTATGTTCGTGTCAAAGTATTTCTTGGTAGTTGTCGCTAACTATGTGTAAACAGCTTTAAACGGAGTTTAGTACTTATACTTTAGAAATAGCACCAGTAACATAAAAAACAATGAGCTTACTACTACTAGCTTTAAGTTCCTATTACTATTATTATAGTTAAGTTACTATTAGCATTAAGTTCTGTAATGTGTTGTGCAATAAAGAGTATCTATCTATCTTCTACTATAATCGCAAAACCGCTATTTTGAATATTTGGTGTTTCACTGTGAGAGAGACACGCTTCAGCATGAGTGGGCCGGCTCGACCGAAGTGATAGCACGGTCTCACAGAAGACCGGCGTAAGCAGCGACTGCGCTGTGTTTCATCGTGTGAGTGAGGGTATCGAAGGCCCAATTGCGGGGTTAAAGGTTAGCAACGCACTTGTGAATCTACTGGTGTTGCAGGTGTTTATGGGCGGCGGCAATTTCTTACCTTTAGGTGATTTGTCTACTATGCTGCTCACTGGCATCACGTAAAAAAAATTACATTTGTGGAATCAACTTCCCGCAGCGGTATTTCCGAACCGGTACGACATTCAAATCTTCAAGAAACGAGCCTATAGGTACTCGTACCTTCCTAAAAGGCCGGCAACGCGTCCGCACTCCTTCTGGTGTAGCTGATGTCCATGCTGCCCTGTTACACACAAGTATGCTATTTTAAATTAGATGAGTTACGCGTAACCAGTGCGAAATACTCTTAAAAAGTGGGATCTATATGGCACTACAGACAGTTTAAAAAAAAAGTGTATCAATGAGCCAGAAACTCATATGACAAATTCGTTTAACTAAATTTTTTATCGTTGCAGCCATGCCTAACTCATTCAATTTGAAGTTAACAGAGATAGGCATCATACACCAATAAATTCTGTTACTTAATCTAAATCTGTTAACTTGAAGTTAAAATAGTTACGCGTGGTCACTCGATGCGCGCGGAATAGTGGGCGGCTTGCACCTTGCGGCCATTTATTTCTTTACAATTCATGTCATTCATCATCAGCAACCCACACTCGTCTACTGCTGGACATAGGTCTCACCTAATATACGTCACTGCTCCAGATTTTCGGCCATTCTCATCCAGCCCACACCAACCAGCCTTCCAATGTCATCATCCCATCTTGTCGCAGGGCATCCAACACTTGGCTCACCGAGTCGCGATCTCCACTCAAGGACTTTACGGCTCCAATGGTTGTCAATTCTGCGGCTAATGTGACCAGCCTATTGCCACTTCAGTTTGCTAATTCGGTGGGCTATGTCTGTGACTCTGGACTCTGGTTTTCTGTCGGATTACATCATTTCTGATGCGATCCTTCAGAGATACTCTGAGCATAGCCCTTTTCATAGCTCTTTGAGCGACTTTAAACAAGTGGACTAGTCCAGCCGTGAGTGTCCACGTCTCGGCATCGAAAGTCATGTGACCTGTGACCTGTAGGACGCACTAGTTGAAGACTTTCGACTTAAGACTTTGAGGGATGGGTAACGAGAAGACTTGACGAAGCCTACCAAATGCTGCCCAGCCTAGCTGAATTCTTCTATACGCTTCTCTCTCGAAGTTGTTTCTGCCTAATTGGAGCGTTTGTCCTAGATAGACATATTCCTGGACAACTTCGAGAGGTACTCCATTAACTGTGACCAGTCCCGGATCAACGAGCTCGTTGAACATGACCTTGGTTTTATCCAAGTTCATCCGAAGACCGATGTGTTTGGAAGATTCAGCCAGGCTGCTCACCATCTCCTGTAGGTCATGTAAGGTTTCTGCCAAGATGACGATGTGGTCTGCGAATCGCAGGTGTGACATCGCCATTAATATAGATTCCGCGCTCTTTCCAGTTAAGCGTTTCGAACATGTCCTGCAGCGCAGCGGAGAAGAGTTTCGGAGATATAACATTTCCTTGTCTCACACCACGTCGCAGCAGGACAGGCTCGGTTTGGCCATTTTGGACTACTACGGACATATTAGCACCTCGATATATTGCCAATCGACTTTGCACCTCTCCAAGGCCTCGAGAAGTTCTCGACGGAGTCAAAGCTTTTTCTTAGTCCACAAACGCCATGCACAGGGGCTGGTTGAATTCTTTGGTCATCTGTATAACCTGTCTCACTGTATGAATATGGTATATGATGCTATAACTCCGTCGGAACCCGGCCTGCTCTGCAGGTTAAGCTTCGTCAAGTTTTCGTGTAAGGCGATTCGAAATGACTCTTGAGAACAACTTTTAGACGTGACATAAGAGTGAAATTGGTCGATAGTTCTTCATTAAGGTTTTGTCGCCTTTCTTGAAGAACAATACGACCAAGCTCCGCTGCCACGCCCTAAGAGTTCTTCCGGAGAAAAGTTCCTCCAGCACCGGCTTTCAGAAGCTCGGTTGTGACTCCGTCTTCTCCCGGGGCCTTGACTTTGACTTTGACTTTGACTTTATAACTGGCTATAGAAGGTGTAAACTTCCGAAAGAATCTCTGGCTTTGACGTGGTGACTTCTCCATTTGTTATGGTCAACTTTGACAGGTGGCTCCTTCCAAGCTGTTGTACGAAGACTTTGGGCCCCTGGTTCTGCTCAATTGCTCTCTGTATTGAGTGCATTGAAGCTTCGGAGGTCACGTTTTAACAGCTTGGAGATGGACTTATTCAGAGCCCGTTGTTTTGCCGAAGTGACTGATGGATCGTTCCGCCTCTTGTCCATTAGGCCCAGAGTCCTCTTTCGAAAGTTTAGACCGCTTGCCCCGAACGTAACCACTCACAGAATTTTGCACCCTCGTCCCGAAGGATTTTCACCACTTGGTCGAGTTCTTCGGTCAGTGTGGTGTGGCGGCCTTCCTTATCCCGGAGATTCTTAGCACCCCCTGCCTGTCTGCCTGTCGTTAAACAAAACCAGAATAGCAGGGCTGCCGCGAACTGGGGGCCGAGGCAATATTGTCTTCTTCATTAGGAGGATTTTACCATAACCCACCACGCTGGACCAGTGCGGGTTGGTGGGTGGTTCGCCAGGACCTCTTTCGTTGATTAGCAATCGCTTATTGGTTCAGCTAACTATTGGTCAAAAAATACATTTCAGCGATATTTACCAATTTGTTAAGGTTTTTTGACAATTGGTTAACCACTAGTCAGAAAACAGGGCCTTTTAGTCAGACGCATCTAATACAACTAAATAGATTAACAAAGATAGGCTTTCCCTGCATCGTGTGTTTTGGTTGCACCCAACTCTTCTAACTTAAGTTATCACACGACGCGTAACCACATTTGTATGAAATTCTGGTTATGCGAAACTCGTTTATCTCAATTTAAAAATTAAGTTTTATAGATATAAAAAAAAATTATATGTCAATATGTTCTAGAAGCATTTACACACCTAATCTGTCAGTTTCAATTAAATAGCATGTTTCCTTAATACGCTACAAGTAAATGTTTGTTTAAAACTTCAAAGCCATTTTTCTCAAAACTATGTTTTTTGAGATAGCAGAGTTGTGCGTAACAGGGCAGCATGGGCGGCGGTGATCACTTACCATCAGGTGACCCGCTTGCTCGTTTGCCTTCCTATAATATAAAAAAAAAACAATACTGGAATTTAATTTCATTTCCTCAATATTTTTTCTTTAAGACTTATTGAAGTTGTTATTCAGATCGAAGGTTCCTACAATTTTAAAAATACTTATATTTGCTATTGGGTTCCCCGTAAAGTAGTAACTAAGATAATTGTTAGCTGTTTCTAGAAATCCGGATTCTTGGCCTCAAACTACTTAAAGGTATGATTTATTCCAAGTAAATGCTATATTCTCAACTGTATGTTATGTTTGTGTGCCCTTAAGTTTGTCATAAAGTGTAGATAAGGTAAAACTTACTAGCGCCATCAAAGTTATTATATGTTTTTATTAACTTAAATTATATGAACATAGTTTTGCAAATAAAAAAAAACCAATCATATTTTTCGGATGAAATCGAGTTAAATATTAAAAAAAGTTTAGCTACTTATTTCGAATGTAACTTTTTGGGTTGGTTCTAGTTTTATTTTTTTCCAATAGATAGATACACTGCAGTTAAAGTGTGAAATTAGGTATATTACACCTAGATTTTATCCAATTAAGTAGCATGAGTACCAACATAAAATAAAGTCTTCTGGACGTTATCGCGTGTGAAAAATCCGCTACTAATAATATTTAGGTAAAATGAGTGACGCCAACAAAAAAATACAGAAGAAAAAAAAAAACAAAGGAAGGACGGTCATGAAAGCACAAATACATGAGTAATTAGCTGTACAAATTAAAATTTGGAATTCTTTACCAAAGAGGAGAAAATCGTGATTAAAGTGGCCAGTACGCAAAACGTCAATTTTATTATGCAAGGATCTAATATCAACGTCAAGTTGTTAATAACATTTTGACATTTCATACCTAGAATAACTAATACCTATGTAGAGCTAGCCATCTCAACTACAACTTGAAGTATGACATTGCCATTCATGCAAAAACAATCTTACATGACATCAGTCATACTAAATGATCTCATACAAAGAATCAAATTGACATCTTTACCTACCATGATGTAATGGTAAAGGCTGGTATACTAGGTAGTTTAAAATATGTAAGGATAAATTTGGACACTCCTTATAATTACCTAAATATCTTATTTTTTAATGAACTTAATTAAAATTCCTTTATTGGACTAGAAAACTATTTTGTCGACTTGTATCTCTACATAATATTTCTTTTCCCATAGTTTCACATTAAACTTCTGGTCTTAAAAGTTAAATCTGTCATTACAAAACAGAGCCCAATCATTTAACTTTTTGAGCACTTCGCTAAATAAAATGCTATAACTCTAAATCTTAAAAAAAAGTTGATTGACCAGTCCGTACGTTATATGGACGGATATTATTATGTTGGCATTATAGTTATTACCGTTATAGTGGCCATAAATGCCAACCTGTCTGTTAAGTTACGTAAATTCTAGTTTAGATCACGTTTTCGCATATAAATGAGCAATCAAACACTTGTAGTGTTAGATTCTTTGTGCTGGTAACAGATAAATGCGCCAGACAATCACACCAATCAACCTGGTTTCAAACTAGGGTAACTCCTGTACTATGAACTCATAGTACCCCTGTACAGGTCATTATCGTCATCTGGTACAAAACCCAGAAGGGTTGACGCCCCCAGTTCCATGGGTGTTCTCACCCAGAACCAAGACAACTTAGAAAATGTAGGTTTCTGAATTGACTTGGCCGGGAAACGAAAACGCGACCCTTCGCGCTTTGGGCGAACACCTTAGCGAGTGCGCCATCGAGGCCGTCAGATTGACTGCCTCGATGACAGGTAGTGGTACACACTTTACAGCGACGACTGCGCTTGTGATCCAGGGTGCAAAGTGCAATACCCGGGTCGGGATAAAAATTTGTTCCTGAGTTTTTCTGTTGACTAGGTAAGTCAGCCCGAGAAAAAAAATGTTTTACCGATCTACGAAATCTCCTTGAAGTAAAATCGATAACAATTTTGACAATCGATTGTATAATCGATTCGTCGATTCGGTCTATTTGAATCAATGGATAAATTGTGGCCCGTAGACAGAGGACCCTAAATTGATTTCATTAAAAATATTATACCTACCTACGATACAAATAAATTGAGAATATCCTTCTTTTTTAAAATTAACTGCAGTCATCCATTTTTTCACTCAAATCTACGAGCGTATCTCATATCGTGACAGGATCAAGCAATAAACTTGATTAAATACATGGGCGATGAACATGAGACAAAAATAAATAACAGATTTTGCGATGTAAAAATAACTTTTGAAGAACGCATCGCTGGTCGTTTAAGGCAAATATTAAAAATACTATTTGAAAATGTATGTGTCGCAGTTGGATTGTATAATCCGCTGTAATACATTACGGCTAGCTGTTATCAAAAACAAAGCCGTTTTGAAATGCGGCGGTTCAACGACAAATCGTGTTAAATGCGGCTGAATAAAAAACAGCTGAAATGATTTCGGCTCCATTAGTAATTTAATACGGCTAGCCATAATGCGAGAAATTAGCTGCTTCTTCGACAGCTTTTAGTTCCAATTAAGAATTGGACACTCGTAATGCTGCCTGACATAACAGTAAAAATGTCGTTGGGTAAGTACAAAAGATGTGTTGCTAAACGATGCGCCTAAACGAGCGCCGCCTTATTGAAGAACGTATCGCAATAACAATTCGGCTAATTGTTGATCCGCCGTATTTTAATACCGCCCTATTTTTGATTACAGCTCGCCGAAATGTAATACTGCGGATCGTACAATCCGACTGCGACATATGCACGAAAAGGCCGTGGGATGCAAAGACTGTCACGATAAAATATGATAAAATTATGGTGTCGGCGTATCAGAGATGCACACATTTTTTGTGAATTAAAGTTTTCTATACATAAATTATTCAGACATGAGAAATATGGCAGTCTACGTCTACAGTTACTCGTATATTATAAAAAAGTAACATTTTTTATTTTTAGATACTTTTAAGAATTTGTAATCAATACATTCAAAATCGGCCGCATCGTCTTTTAGTTTATCAATATCCCACGGCCGGCTACGCTGGATTGCGCAGTGTGTTGCTGGGCGGAGAGGTGGGGATTGCCGGTCTTTGCCGCATCCCACTGGCTGTGGGAAGCAGCGCAGACCAGCGACAAAAGACCCCCACAAAAGATGTCAAACACAAATTCAGGTCGAGCCCACTCCTTAGTAGTGTAAATACTTACGTTTCTTTTTCAGACACAAGGAAGCACGTCCTCCAGAGGAATGCAAGCCGTGGCCATTTACACAATAGATGCAGATGCATGCAAACAACGTTTACCAGAGGAAAATATCACCAGCAACATGCTTTGCGCAGGCATTGGTGCGCATGACATCTGCGCGGGCGCCTACGGTAGCCCTCTGTTACAAGGCAATGTGGTGGTGGGGATCACCTCCAGCGGCCTAGGCTGTGGCGCGTCTTACAGTCCTGGCGTGTACACAAAGATCTCCGACGTTCGCGCCTGGATTGATAAGTGGTCGGGAATTTGTTTGGCTGAATAATTATACTAAAACTAGTGCTCGTTCGTATCAGAACTTTATTTAAATAATAAAAAACGTTTATTGCTCTCGTATATACTTAACCTTATTTGTTTCAAATTAGTGGTAATAGATGGCGCTGGGTCTCAAATCACCTAAGTGTTTAAGTCACTTTCTGTAATTTGACAGGTTTTATTAGTCGTATCAGTCGATGCTGATTGGGCAAAACGCGCTTTGTGATTCTTTAGCTAAACTGGATTGATAACACAGGCTCACAGAAGGCCGCGGGGAAGAAACTCCTGCCTGGTATTATATTACGGGCTACAGAGGACTACGGGCGGCAATCACTTACCAGGTGATACGTTGACTCGTTCCTATCACATAAAAAAACAGTCAGACAAACATTAAAGTGAACAGACACACAAATCAATCTATTAAGGGTCTCGTTTTGAGGTTCGTAACAGCGAAACATTAAAAAATAGACATGATTTTATAAAAATAAGATTATCAGAATTTATAAACAAGGAAAATACTTTTATTAAAATCTACTTTATCAAGAGTGACAAGCAGCATAATTCCTAGTACCATTTGACAGGTGGACAAAAAAATAATCGTTTTCCTCGAAATAATCTTAATTGCGTTTTTGACGGTTGAATTTTGATGAAAATATTGAGTCAGATACCAAATAATAAATGTTGTCATAGCTTTTTTGGTCATTTGACCAGGATGCTGGCTACTTAGCTATATATCATCCTAGGAGTAAAAACTGCAACGCTTTTTTGTTCGTATACTAGTAAGTGATCCGTCCTCGCTAACCAACCGTTTTAAAAACTTTATTTGTTTACTTTAAGTGCTTCTGGAGAACTGAATATACCAAGAATACCTACACACTAAAATGGTAGTAGCGCTAGTATTTTTTTTAATTTGATAGGTGGGAGACCATCAGACGGATCAATCAATCAATCAAATCATTTATTGCCTCAGTTACATGTATAATTAGATACATAAGATGTTGGCACCAATTGAAAAGTACAAAATCGACATACAATATTGCATATAAGTTATTGAAGCTACAATACAATAAATTACAATCGCTTCCATCACCTGATGGTTAGCGATTGCCACCGTTGTTCATAGACACCTGCAACACCAGTGGAGTCATAAGTGGTGGTAGGTGCTTGCTTGTTTGTCACCTTTAGTGTCAATGAGTACAACCTTAATTGTTTTAAAACTACAATGAATAGGCTGCTTCTGGGTACCTACCAAAGTCCGCTGCATCAAAGGCTTCTTCTCTACTCTAGACGTTATTTTATTTTATTTTCTTTATTGAGGAAAAAATACAGCTGTTATTATGAAGCCAAGTGCAACCCATGAAAAAAAGCATAGAGAAACCTTTTCGCTCAGATTTGAATCAGGTTCTGCTAATAAGGCACCGATAAATCAAAGTTACTCATAACGAATTAGTTATGAATAAATTTTCGGCTCATTAGTTTCGGCAACATGGCTGTCAAGTGATAAGCCAGCCGCTGTATCATTAGCAGTCGCCGTGTTGGCAGCTGAACTAATTACTTAAGACGGCTAAACGCCTGGGGCCACTCTTTGATTCATCATTTAGACAAATGTTGTTTTAAACGGGGGTAGCATTGAATTGTGTTTTGAAAAAAGGTGTTCCGTAAAACATATCTTGTATTTTGTTTGATACGTCTTGTCTTTATGTGAATACAAGTATGTCATTATTTTAATTCGCAGACAGCCAACCCACTTTTAAAGAGTTAAAAAAAAAAAACAAATTGAGCCCTGAAGGAAAACTACCTTAAATCCTTAAGTTGGCATATTTTACTTATAGGGCACATTTCTTTATGATGTTACTAGTGGCCCGCCCTCACTTCGCTTCGGGTCCGTAATTCAGAAATGAGCCCATAGATGGCGCTGTGTCCAATTACATCGCGCAAGCGTTTCGTGTTTTCGGTTTACCTATAAGCCTTGTCGTTATCTTTATAAATAGTATAGAAGAAGATAAGAAAAAAATCTTGATATTTTTTTCTCCTACTGTTTTGCCCGGGACTAGAAATGGGGAAAAAAATAAGAAAAGAAATGCTTCTTCCTCGGAAAAAACACTTGTATGCTTTATTTATTTATTTACTTCAAAGGCTGGATTGGCAAGAGGTGGCTGACAATATAGCGGAGTGGCAAATTCTCGTGTCGGAGGCCAATATCCACTTCGGGTCGCTGAGCTAAGTTACTTTATGTACTCCATTGCCTGAACAACCCAAAATGAGTCTTGGCCTCCTATCGCCATTTTTTAAAGTTACAAATATATTTTCAGATGATTTTCTCAAATCATCGCTATGTCGGTAACCAAACGAGGTGGGTGTGTGAATCACGTGAAATAGCTGAAATATTACGTACACTGTGTACCAAGGAAAATCAATTATTTTCTGTCTGTCTATTATTATCATCATTCATCCATCACACACAGGAAGTTAACTACCTACAGAGTTATAGTCAGATCCACACATTTCCAGATTGGCAGTTTACACATGTTTACATTTAAATACATTTATGAGAATCATACGCGGCGTCTATCGTAAACAGTTATATTCGCTTTTACTTCCCAGAAAAAGGAGTTGTGATTCGTAGGTTCGTGTAGGTAGGTATTATTATATATAAATATATTAAGCACTAGTAGCCCCCCCTTACTTCAAACGTTTCCAACAGATCTTCAAACTTGACCAAAAGATGGCGCTTGGTGTATATCACATCGCCCAAGCGTTTTGTCTTTTCGGATTACCAAAAGCTTAATGGTTGTCTATGTATACAATTTACCTCTTAATAGAACGTTTCGACGATCTGGTGATGGTCGCGGGAGTCCCTTGGATGCGTGTGGCACAGGACCGATCTGTGTGTGGAGAACTTTGGGGGAGGCCTATGTCCAGCAGTGGACGTCAGTTGGCTAAATGATTTTATTATTATTATTTTTAAGGTGAAAAATATTTTCTCTCGCAGTAATGCGGTATTTAAACTATTATTATTATTATTAAATGATTTAGATGATAGGTACATATTCTTAACACACCTACTTATTATCTATTTAACGCACCCTTTATGTACCTACAACCACTCATCGAAGTATACAAAACTGTCTTATTTCTTCAATGTACTGTCATCTTAATCTGTCGAACACTTACACGGCAGTATTACAGCGCACCGCGTGTGCTGCGAGGCGCCGCTGCCGCAGCACAACCTGTTCAGGATCATCTTCATCGGCCTGTCCAAGGTAATTGTGACGTAATTATGCCACTATACTTGACCTTCGATTGATTTGATTGATTAATTGACCTCGATCACACCTGATGTTACGTGAAGATGAGTTTTTTTTTTTACATTGAGGACGATCAAGATGACCCCACTTTAAGTTCATTTTCAATTGAGGAAATTTGTCAAGTTGTGGTACCTAATCTGATGTGTGGCTGTCTGTACACATATTTGTAATCATATTTTAAGATTTAGACACATGGTTTTTCTATCCCCATACAGAATCCTACCATCCCATTAACATTACATCACAAGGTCATGTCATGAGTAGCACCTAGTTATCTCCATCTGTTGGGTTCAACTGGTGCTAATTACATTTTACAACATACTATAGTATCAGCCATAATTTCTGCATCAAAGCTAACATTTATATGTTACATTACATTGTTGCGTTCGGCAGTATAATGTGTTCTGTTTGGAAAACCGTTTTTGCGCATATAAACTGTTTTATCAGTTGCTATTGTAACTAGAGTGTGAAAATTCTCTTGTTAGTTAAACAACGTGCTAAACTCAATGTCATGATACTATAATATGTATGTGTACTCAGAACATAAATTTTCTCTTAGATGCTTAAGGTGAAAATGAAAAAATAATAATATGGTCTTTAGGATTAAGTAATAAGTGTTCTTGGGCTTGGTCGAGCAAAAAGTATGATTATTTAAAACTTTTTATGTTTGTTATAAGTAGAGAGTTAAAACCTACGATTTTGTTGAAAGTACTCGTAGTCTCGACAGAATCCGTAGGTCGCTAAACGCTAAACACCGGGTTTTATCGAGTGTCCGTGACTTTGACTGACATCGACAGTTGACAACCCACATTATAATCAATTATTTCAACTGACATTAGCAAAGTTATCCTCATTAAGGAGGATAGCGGCACATTAAAAAAAAATATGTTGTACCATCCTGTATTTTGTTTCAATTATGAATATCTATCTCACTATTTATATTCATTACTTTACTTTCCCTGCCATGCTTATTAGTATTCAGCGTACATTTATTCATAACAATAACTTATATTAATATTTACATTGTACCTGTATGAATGGGAGACCTTGGCACACATACTCGTACGAAAGTATTTATCGAATAACAGCCGTAACGTTAGTGATGGGACATGAGCGCACTTTTACTCGAAAGACTCGAGTGAATTGGTACAATAATTACCAGCGTAAAATCGGCTCACTTTGAATCTGTGCATTTATTTTCCCACCCATATTTTCCATATTATCTTGGGCAACCTACTCGTCGTCGGCTAGTGGAGCGCCCACGCTATCGCTGGCTGGATTTAGTTAACGCGGACCTGCAAGAATTGGAAGCAGGAAACAGGTGACAAGCTGCACAAGACCGAGACAAATGGTGACATCTCATATCGGAGACCAAGACTCATTTTGGACCGTCGGAGTAAGCAAGTAACTAGAATATTTTCCGCGGTATTAATTCTTAGGGTGTTGACAAAACCAATCGACGGTAGGATAGTAATTTAATTATGAACGGCAAATAAATCTTAATAAACATAGGGAGGCCTTGGCCCAGCAGTGGGACAAGATGGGCTTTTAATAATAAAAAAAACTTATCACATTGTGTAATTCTTAGTTTCGCGTTGATGACGATATTACTTAGTGACTATTCAAGTGAAATCGTTATATACATAGATGCGAGTGGCAAAATTTTACTCGATTCCCATCACTATGTAGTTAGTCATCTGCTAACAAATTGTATGACGGAACCAATGGTATAGTAATTAATATTCTTTTGTTTTGTAAGAACCGCCATCGATTAGTGAAGGTGAATCTTGTGTGGAATCTTATTCTTTTGTATGGATATGCGGGTTTGGTTATCTTTTTGGTTCTCAGAGCTTGCAAGAGCGAAGGCTTCTGAAGATTCTGTGATGACTCCTCATTCATCATACATGGAGCTATTATTAATCTTCTAGATAGTATTAAGGTATCATCATCATCATTTCAGCCAATAGACTTCCACTGCTGGACATACGCCTCCGCCATTTTCTCTACACAGATCGGTCCTGTGCCACCCGCATCCAAGAAATTCTCTTGACCCTCACTAGATCGGAAGGTCGCGGGAGTCCCTTGGATGCGGGTGGCACAGGACCGATTTGTGCGGAAAACTTTGGGGGAGGCTTATGTCCAGCTATGGACGTCTATTGGCTGAGATAATGATGATGGTGAACCGATATTTCGGCTTCAGCATGTAGGAGATTGTTTGTTTATGTGTTAAGATTTTTTAAGCTAATTATAAGTAACAGCGCTTTTTATAATGATGTTTTGAAAACTCGTACAGTGAACATGGAACACGTTGTTTGCGTACACAAATGCCGAAGCGACGTGGGGTGGAGAGGTAAACAATACAACTGGCGAACTTCCAGAAACGTATCCATTGTCTGATAGACGACGTATTCTGACGTGTCGTGTCGGTATGTCACGACCATTATTTTGGTCGTATTTACGGTATTTGGTGGGGAGTTGTTTACTATGTCAATAAAGTCGAGAAAATTAATCTTGAAGAACTATTAAGGAGTTCCATAGTATTATAACCAATGGAGCTACCATACTCTATGGACGTAAGCGTCGGGGGCGCCATGGATGAATCTCACACACTATACTTGTATACACCTACGTACAATGTGAAACATTTAGGTACATTCCTTTAACCACGTTTTCTGTTACCCTTTTTATACAATATGGACATTATTCTAAAGCAATAAAACGAATGTTACGTGTAGCTATATTGATTAAAAACAAGAAAACATACAAAGATATAACGATAATTATTGGTTTACAAATACAACATTAAAATAAACAAGTGGAATCAAAACAAAGTAATAAAGTTGTTTTTAAAAAAATATATTATCTACTTAGGTTTTTATTGATTTTTAGGAGTTCAGATGTTTTTATCCATTTTTAACATTCCATCATAATACTAACTTAGATATAAATATGTTATTTACCTTGTGTCAGAATGAAGTCCAAATGGTGTCAAGGTCACGAGCGATATACCTGCAAAACACAAAAATGCTTTTAGCAAAAGGAGGTGATAGCTTAGGTAGCTTAAGTAGGTAAATTCATAATTTGCCAAATTTTAGTACTTTCTAGTTATAATTAAACTTGGTAGAAGTATCCGTAGGTATAGAACTTATGGACAAAAATCCTCAGTTGATTGAATATAGATGCTACGAACTCTTGGACTAAATTATGAAGAGCAGACTACTTTTCGATTTTTCGGAAGGTTTCTTATGAAATCTTGTTTATAATACAGTGATATGATTGGCCAATCACTCAGTATTTTGGAAACCACGGTAACTATCAGCTGTTAGCTGGACAAAATCGATCGCCTAGAACATACATATCATAGCTAGAACATACATATCATACATAGATATAACTACGGAATGCAATCCCAACTCCAAATCGTAAATTCTGGATCCCGCGGGAATAAAACTCTACTCTACTCCTTGTTCCTCTACACTTTCTCACTCACTCGACATAGTTTTATAATTTACTAGTGGCCCGCCCTCACTTCGCTTCGGGACCGTAATTCAGAAATGATCTAATAGATGGCGCTGTGCTCAATTACATCGCGCAAGCGTTTCGTGTTTTCGGTATACATTATAAGCCTTGTCGTTGTCTGTAGAAGTTATCTCTTTATAAATAGTATAGAAGATCTATACTGCTCGTCACCTGTCGTTAATATTCGTAATTATTCGGATTTTCGGCTCGCGTCTTGATGTGCGTAACGTTGCTCACCACTGGATCTCGTCTTATTATGCTTCGGGATTAAATTGCATTCCCTAAATATAACACATACACATCCCTAGTGGCACCTGAACTAGAACTGCCAATCCTCTGAGATAGATTCGCGGACATGTATTATACCACTTTAAAAAGCGTTTCATTGTTATTACTATAGTCTACGGCACGAAACAGCAGTTGTGACCTTGAGTGCTCAGAAACCAATTTTTATAGAAAGTCTTCTTTTTTTACAAGTGCGCAAAATAACCATACTTTCGTGCCGCCAGCTGTACTAACAATTACGATGATAAGTTTACCGGTGGGCAATGGAAACGCGCTACAAAAGGAGCGCCGTAAAATCCGGGATCGTGGGTTTGACACCCGGTCAGCGCTGATTTGGACAGCGTTCGCGTGCACACGAGACATTTATGCGTTTAAACAAGACCCAGTGTTTTCTGCTTAGCAACTTTATGACTCGTAATAAGCGTAAAATATTATTTCTGGAGTTAACAGTTTACGAATTTGTGAAAACAACGGAATGGTTGTGTGGGAGGTAAGGTTGGGGACCTTTTTACGTGCTTGGTCGTTTGGTTAAAGGGTTTTTAGACCATTCACTCATTTTGACTGCAGTTGAGTTTGGACTGGCAGATGCTAGCCGCTGGTGGACCCCTCTATCGTAGAAGATATCAGACGCCACTGGGGATATGAGGATCAAATACCGCCGAGCGTTAGTTTCCATTTTGAACCAAAAATATCCGGTCAGTTTAAAGGTATAATGTTCTATAAATTCATATTCTATATGTATAAAGACAGCGAAAATGCTTAGCCAATCCGAAAAGTCGAAACGTTAGCGCGATGTAACCGACGCCCAGCGCCATCTTTTAATGCATTGTGGAACTAATGACTGGCAGGATGCAGCTCAGCAGCGTCAAGCAGTAGTGGTAAATGTTCTTAGATGTAAACATCCTCACGTTTAGTCCCCTTTTTATAAATTACTTCAACTCCAAAAATATGTATACACTTTAGGACCTTGTCACAATGCATAATGTATAAGAATGTAGAAGTCGTTCTTATACATATGTATTGTGACAAGGTCCTAAAGTGTATACATATTTTTGGAGTTGACCGTACAATGCAGCGCGAAAGTTCAAAAACATATTATAAAATCTTAGTTCAATTTCTTACTCATTTCATTGAGCAAGTAAGTTATCTCTGTTCTGCAACAGCATACAAAAACAACATAAACTTCGTGATTAATATGTGTGAAGTGAAAGAAGTGATTCCCATACGCTGAGCTAATTCCCAACATTTCCATGCGGAGAGTTATGCAAACTAGGTACTAGCTAGCGAAGCTCGGTGGCGCAGTGGGTAGTGGGTCGCACTTTAACGTCGTAAGACCCAAAAACCCTTTAAAGGGCAAAAACTGTTAATAAATACCTACTTAAAAACGGTTTCTGAACCTTAAATTACAAAGTTTTTTTTTTGAGGTGGCTGCTATCGTGCTATCAGGAGCACATTTTAACTCTGCCAACGTCGAGTGATTAAAGAGACACGTACAAAATAAAATTGACCGGTGAGACGAGAATAGCTCTTCTGGATATTATTTATAACTAAAACAAAACAAAACAACAAATAAACAAACACATATAGACGACACAATGTTAAGAGGGAGGTTCGCTTAGAGTCTAATATTAATTTTACAATATATTTACATAAATATTCTATAACAGAGGAAAAAGATAAAGAAAGAAGATAAGAGAAGTTAATAGGGCGGGGAATTCTTGGGGGGAGGATGTCATACAGCGAGATCGGATAATTTTGACAGTTGAAAAAAAATGTGTTCCGTCGTACCCTCATCTAGAATTACAAAGTTATAAGACATAACTTGGGCCATGTACTATTAAGTATTCTGTGCTTGGGCACAAAACAAATAGACACTAACCGTCACATTACCAAACGAAGACTAAATTTGGTCTTGGTTTAAAAATGATGCTGTCACATTCATAAATGTGACCAAGACTGGGAGGAAATTTAACTCTAGTTCACAATGATATTGAAGATTGGATTTCAGAGCGTACGTCCTTATGTCTGAGGGAGAAGTTCTATTTTTGTACTGCGGGTAACTCGACCTGAGCCAACGTTTGTACTCCAAAATGGAATGTCTGATTCTAGACTTTAATTTAAGAATTTAAAACGGAAATTCTAAGTCAACTCAAATATTTGTAAAGGAAATACTTGAAGAAACTTGACGGAGTAGTCGGCGACATCCTACACTCGTAGCTAAGACTCATTCATACACTATTGCAGTATATGAACATAACAGCAAAGTAACAGTGCTTAGTGGAGTGCTTTGAGTGCCGGTTGAGTGTGAGGGTTGTGAGATCGTTTCCCGCACCACATACAACACAAATCTTTTTTAATGATACAGATATTTATATAGGTGGGTGTTAAATACTTTCATTGTTTCTGGTTTCCATAGCATATTAGTAAAAACCATAGTATGGGATTTGGTAAATTTTTCAGAAAATTTAATTACATACATAACTTTTCTGCCCCCATTTTATTCAATTAACTTTTTTTTTGCTTTTGTAAGCTCGCTTATGCTAGCCCAATATGGGCTGATATAAGCGAGCCCTATAAGGCTAAAGATTTACGGAAGATTTTAGGCACAAATTTTCCGTAAATCCTGTGTCTGCAATAACATGCCTCACTGCTATACTTTACTCTGTGCGCGTTAGTGATGTCATAAGACCATGGGATTGCGAGCCTTATAGGGCTCGCTTATGTCAGCCCATATTGGGCTAGGTCGGATGGCTGCAGCATTGTGGCTATGTCATTTTCCTTGCAGGACTTTTTGTTCATTGTGTTAGTGGCGGCCTAGCTGCATAATTTAGCAAGGAATACTATCGCATACGCTTCGTTCGCGTACGCCCTGCGACAAGATGGGATGGTGACATACGAAGTCTGGCTGGTGTGGGCTGGATGAGAGTGGCCGAAAATCGGTAGCGGTGGCGTGCTTTAGGGGAGACCTTTGTCCAGCTGTGGACGAGTGTGGGTTGCTGATGATGATGACGCTCCGTTCGTCTAGTGGTTTAACCGGGCCGTGATCTCGGGGTCCCAGGTTCTTCCTGGGACGAGCAAAAAGTATGTTTCGATTTTTTTAAATTTAGCTCGAGTTTGTGATCCGCATTAGGCAAGTGTGGTGATTAAGATTAATACCATAATAGTAGCGATGACTTGATTTCTATGATGGAGGCCTTTGCCCTGCAGTGAGTGGGACAGTATATAGGCTGATACTTTTTATTTTCCTCATATACCTAATATCTACCAAATCCTGATATTTTTATAACATCATGTCTATTTTTTATGTTTTTTTGGGAACCTCAAAACCCTTAATACAAGTAAATCACTTGTGTGGGTGTATGTCTGTCCATTTCCATTAAGCCTAATCCCATCATAGTACCGATGATTTGATTCACATACAAAAGTAATTAGCTGATTGATGCAATTTGTATGGGAAGGCAATTTTTAAGCCACCCTTAGTTAGACTATGATCCTTTGACACTAATAAAACAAAAGTATCACAACTGACACCATTCGTGACCGTGAGAACATCCTTACCGTACCCGTCGTGACTCTTACCACTTCGTCTTAAAGTTCATTTTAAGTAAGTTTTTGAGTTTCAACTTTGTAAGCACTGGTTTAATAACAATAATTAACCTTAACCGTTTAATTGTGGTGACCTAGTTATGTGAGATATGGTTTAATGCCATCGTTTAGGAAGTAAGCACAATTAAATGGTGGTTGCCGCGATGTATCTTTTATATAAGCTAGCAAACAAAAACAAAACTTTTTCTTCTTTCAATAATTGATTTAATGGTGGGCAACCAAGTCGACTAAACGGGGAAAGTCTTATGAACTGATTTCCTCCCTTAGTATAGAAAGATCCGTGCATAAATAAATCATAAATACATTATGTTTTATTTTACTGAGTAGTCCACTGGAATAGATGGATTAAAATGAAACTGTTTTGCACTTATAGCTACTAATCCGGTTAAAAAAGGGTGTATATGTGAACATTTACATCCATTTAAGGGGCTACACGAATGAAACTAGCGCCGCCAACCTATTTACACTGATTGTGGCGAAAATACGATATTTTCGAAAGCAAAACTTTTCATTCGTATGGCCCCTTAAGGGGCTACACGAATGAAACTAGCGCCGCCAACCTATTTACACTGATTGTGGCGAAAATACGATATTTTTTAAGAAAGCAAAACATTACAGACTTAGATAAAAGTAAATTAAATTTTTCAAGATGCAATTCAATATATAAAACACTCGACAAGTAACAATAAAGTTCATTATTGCTAAAAACGGCCACTTTTAGCAATAATGAACTTTATTGTTACTTCTCACGTGTAAAAAATATTGTTTTGCATCTCGAAAAATTCGATTTACTTGGATCTAAGTCTGTAATGTTTTGCTTTCTTAAAAAATATCGTATTTTCGCCACAATCAGTGTAAATAGGTTGGCGGCGCTAGTTTCATTCGTATAGCCCCTTAAAATGAAACTGAAAATTAAGTGGTTGCACTTATAGCTACTAATCCGGATAAAGCAGGGTGTATCTGTGAACATTACATCCATAATGTTGATTTTTTTTTGCGAATTTAGAAAACTCATTGGACAACGATCGTTCAGAATGGTTAGTAGAAGACTTGGTCAAGGGGATATACTTAAATGACTAAAGATACATCCTGTATATTGTTTGTATTCATACAAATGCTTATTTAGATTTTATAAACAACTAAAACCTCTCATTAGCCCACTTAATAACTACACTCAGCGCGGTAAAACTTGGCGACTTTTACTCTCGTTTAACTGTACTAGTACCGCAAACGATTAATTATTTTAATTGTACAGTTAGATACAGTTTTGTGATAAAAAATGGCTACCAGTTGGAGTTATGACTTTTATCGTGTTCTGTTTTGTAGAGACGGAGAACTTGGCTTTTAGGAATCTGAGAGGTAATAACAAAATCATATACTTAAAGATAATAATTAGATAAAGAACGCAAGCTGTCCATATAGTCAACCATATTCGTCATCGTGGGACCAACAGGCCAATCGGATGCCCAATCCAGAGGTGACTCTACTGTTAAATACCCCCCCCCCCCCCCCCCCCCCCCCTCCTCCTCTTAGCCTAAATCATCTCCTGCTTGAAAAAGATCACTACGACCTCATCGCACGTTTTTATCTTCACTAGGATATTTTTTCTCTGGTTTTCTCTACCTTATTCTGTCAAGTTATGTATCACAATATATTTATTACTTTTTGAATTCCCTTTCATTTCTTAGCTAATACGAGTACAATCGATTCTCACAACTGTCAGATTCAATATAAATTAAAAAAAATTGACAGATTGTGGTAACCTAATTATGTGGTTGTATGTACCAATCAATCGGTATTGAGATCGTGTACCTAGAAATATTTTGAAATAAATAAAGTTTTTATTTTTATTGATAAAGATTAACTTTTAAGTACTTAGTGATCTCGAGATAATCCAGTGAATTCCGCATCTAGAGCATTGATACCTACCTACCTACTTAGGTACTTATTCGTAATTTAGATGAACTTTAAAAGGAAAAAAAAAATTATAATCACGTAATACTTTGGGCTCAAAATAATGAAGCAAAAACATCATACAATATTTCCACCCAATCTGTTAACGATATCCTTAAAAAAAGAAAACATAAGAAATACATTTTAAAAGACCCTAATTAAAAAGGACAAAATATTTGAAATGGTTTCTCTGTCAGTTTACGGTAATAGTTTTGAATAAATAATTACTATAGTTATCGTTAAGAGCAGGAAAGCGATACTTTCATGTACCTTACGATTATTTGGACTAAGACAAAAACTGAGTTTAGAGACGATTAAAGTATATTTTATTAACAAACTAACGATGCGCTCGAAATGGAGAAATAATTTTATAATAATCTTCGAGTTATATGACACTAGCGGCCGCACGCGACTTCGTCCGCGTGGAAAAGTAAAAAAGTTACCCCCCTTTTAACCCCTTACTACCCCCTTTTCGCAATAAAAAGTACCAAATTTTATTTAAATCCGTTCAGTAGTTTTGGCGTGAAAGAGTAACAGACAGACAGGCAGACAGAGTTACTTTCGCATTTATAATATTAGTTAGGATGAAAATATCATTTCTTATTGGTCCCCTGATGAGATAGGTTGCAGACGAACAGACGGATCACCTGATGGTAAGTGATTACCGCCGCCCATGGACACTTGCAACACCAGTGGAGTTACAAGTGCTGCCAACCTTGCTTGCTATTCTTGTGCACTCGAAATTGAAGTCGAATTTAGAGATTCCATCTGCCACCTATCACATAAAAAAATCGTCCATTCAAATCTCTAATTCGAATGCACGAAAATCGACCTCTAGCAGTAGAAGATTTTTAGTAGCAACTAAAATGCGCCAACATTTATAAATCTACTAAAATAGGTATAACTCTGATTCATAATCATGTAAAGTAAACTGACAAATGAAAATGACAAGTTTCTATGTCAAATTGACACATTAACATCTGTCAGTTTACTTTATATGATTATGAATCAGAGTATAGGTATGACTTTTCATAGGTCTCTTTTCAGAATATTTACGATACAATTTCTTCATCTAGAAAAAATCTTTAGTAACGGTTTAGGGTTGTTTAACTCCTAAGTCCAATGTGTTTTTTACACCCTATTAACTAAACATCTTAAGACAATTCAATTATACACAGTTTAGAAAACAATGAAAATACCAAACGGCTGTATGTTAACGGTATTTTCTCATACCCAGTACAATTTAGTAGCGATCGTATCAAAGCAATTTAACTTCATTTGCATAAACTGCGGACAGAATCAGATGTCTCGGTTAGAGATGGGAAAAGTTATGGATACTTTTTGAAAAAAAACAATTATCATTTTTAAAAAATTGATTTCTTTAAAAAATTGCAGGATTCCGGAGTCCACAAGGTCCCTGATAGTTACGTTATGTCTGATGTATTCGTCTGCAAACTAGCTCAGAGATTATTCTTACTAAAAACTTATAATTTCACATAAACAACGAATGTAATTAATCGTTACACCAAGAAGGTGGTAAAATAAAATATTACATGACACCTTACTGTTAATTATGTAGATAAAAAGTCTACATAATATCATCACTACCATTTAGCCTCTTACCATTTTATATAATAGTCTATTCAGAAATTGATCTGCAGAAAGAATTAATTAATTCAGAGTACCTATTTATACTTTTTATTGCACACAAAGCAAATCTGCTTTTAAGTTTTTTATACCTATCAAAAACTTAAAGGATGGTTTTACCTAGAGAATCACTAAAATTATTGACTGATAGTAACAATAAACGAATAAACATGACTGTTACACTAACAATAATCGACTTTTATTACTATAGACGGGAATTAGCGCGACGTTTTTAAGCACATAATTGTGTACTTACCTACTGTACACTGCTTGTCGGTTTATAATGCAATGCGGAATTTTTTAAGAACTTTAGTCGTTTTAGATAAGAATGATCGATAAAATCATTGATGTAAAATGTCCCACCTCTAATCTCAGTCTATTGCGCTAACGTAGCGCTTATTGATATTTATTAACACCGTTAATTGTTATGTATTCTGAATCAGCCATTATAAATATGGGCGAAGTGTGTGCGTTTTCTCTGATCATAGGTATTTTCTCTGTAGAGATGCTGAGATGCCTCCTTGCGAAGAAAATTGATAGAGATTTCTCGGTTAATAAGCCCATTCCATAGGTCACAATCGACTAACATAATCAGCCGTTTTATTAGAAGCTTAGCCTGTTTACTGAACAGTGCAGTTAAATTAGTAAACTGAATATTATTCAGCCTGTTAAATTAGTAAACTGAATATTAATAGTCTCTTACGGCATTTAATAAAGTGGCTGACTATTTATAGTTTTGTGGTGCTAGTTGGTAGATAGTGAACTAAATTTAAATTAAAAGACTGAGCCGATAAATAGACTTCAATCAACTTCAATGACCTTAGTCGTTAGCTAGCTTGATCAAATCATTCAGGCAACCAATTGAAGAAATGCCTAGTAAAGAAGCTAGTACTATTTAATTAAGCTAGCCATAAAATTCAACCAACTTCAACGACCCTAGTCATTTGGCTAGCTGATCATCATTCAAGCTACCAGTAGAACGGAACTAAAGAAACTATTAATATCTTATTCAGCTACACTGCGACATATCTATCATATTCAAAATTTAGATTATGTTTTAAGTTAATTAATAAAACCACAGAATAACGCAAAAACCAGTTTCCACTAATCTTGGACCACAAATCGAAGATGATTCCAATGTTATGTATTAATGAATTAAGATTATTCTAATAGCAGTTTTATTCATTAGACCTCCGTGACCTTATGTTCGATATTTTATTGCTGATGATTTTACTCCACTCATGTTTTTCTTGTGATTGAATATTGAATAATGTCTAAAGGATACGTTGAAAAATAGTTTTTATGCAAAAAAGTCAACCTTTATTTTGTATTACTTATGCAAATTACAAATCGAAAAATTCTTCAAACATGCTAGTATGCAACAGGTACCCATTATGTATTATTTATATGACTAGGTCGATTTGTAAATTAGCATAGTTCGGATTGAGACTGGGCGTTGTAGGCGACGTCAAGGGCACGATCGAACTGAACACAAATCAGATGGACGGATTAATTGCACTAAATGACCTCTATTGAGTTAAGGCTTGTTAAACAATGAACAGATTTTGAGCTAAAATACTGTTTGTTAGTGAATGAAGTAACGGAACGAATCTTACTTCTTGATATCATAATGTCCTCCTAACCGATATTTTGACTAAGGTCGCCAAATTCAACGATTTTATCGTCGCAGGACATTTTTATAGTGCACAAGTATGCGCGCAGACACAAGTGCACTCTCTATTCCGTAAATCTCTCAATTCGATAGAATACTAGTGTGCGGACCAGAGGCAGGACCAATATGCCTTCTGAGACAGGGGGGGTTGGGGGTACGAGACCGCCAAATTCAAGACTTCGGACTGACACTGAGAATTTCTCAACTCAACAGAAAATACTCAAGTTAGTACAAAGACTTGTATCAAATCGCAAGTCATACACCAAAAATTTGTAGAACAAACAAAAAGGAAGAAAAAAAAAGTACATATTTGGTTCCTGGATCGATCCCCAGCTCGAAGATTATGGCACACCAAGTAAGGCAGTTCGCATGATACAATCAGTGATCAATATCATTGTTATAGTTTCATAGTGGAATAATAAAGTGAAAATCCCCACACATACACATCCATCATAAATTAGTCACAGAACCAGATATCACGCGTAGGAGACGAGGAAGCTAAAAGTCAGCTGGTGACCTTCACCAGAATGTCAACGCCTTCAAGCCTCGAAGCAAGAAATTAGTATAATTAATCCTTAAAGTGGTTCTGCTGACCTTAAAAATCTAGATATAGTTGTCAGAAAAAAGGATTAAACAGATGCAACGGAAAGGTAATTTAAATATGAGTATATTTGTAAATTTATGTTTGTATGTTATTTTTAATAGGTTTACAGTTCTAAAAAAGGTACGCATACCTATATCGTCTCTCAAAGTGTACATATACTATACAGGAGGTCTTGATTCAAAGAGGAATGGAGGGGAAGATGTCTCGACAAAACCTGCATCGTTTCGGATGTTTCTGAAATCTGTGACCATGATCAGATGATCTTATTCCCCTGTTAAAGGGTTGCGGTGGTCAGACGGCAGTCGCTTCATTGGAATTGCTCTAAAACGACAGCTTTGGCCGCAACTGGGAATTCGACCCTAAGATGAGAGAGAGAGAGGCTTTAGATAATGTATACTCAGTCCATAACTAGTGTTAATAAAGAATATTGCAGAATTTCGCGTAGAATCCAAGTAAAATTTGCCCAAAAAGTCTATAGTCGTGTCGTCATGAGATGCAAAAAGTAGTCACACAATCTGCGTAGGAACATAATTATAGGCTTGTCTGAGATCATCGTTACGAAATACATTCACTCGTTAGTCAGGCTCCACACTTCACATCAACTTATCTAGTGTACTTCAATGGAGTGCTTTTGATAAATGGTTTGTATTTCTTTAATGTTTTTAACTTTTAATGGAACAAAATCTTGATTCAGTTCGTGGTTTTCATCATCTTTAGTAAACCATGTTTTAATATCTTGTAATGTGTTCTTGACATAAACATAGGTTATAAGATTCAATAGAGTACTATGCAGTACTATTAATGCTCGTATCTACGAGTAGTTAACTCAAATTTGGTGACCATCAAATTTCGATTAATTAGTATGTAAAGGATCTTACCTGATTTCATTCTTATCTCATTATGTTATATAACGATTTGGATTCATTTAATATTTTATTTTTGAAATTGGTTTTCACCGTAGTATCAATGTGCAAAGCATAGTGTAAAGCAATAGTACTGAGCAATGTCTTGTTAATAAATTCTCAAATTAGATTTCCTTCTTAAAAATAGTCAAGTTTAGTAGGATTAACACAATAAGTTGTTTCATTTCCATCCTTTTTGTTCAGTCATACAAAAGCTATAATAGCAACAAATGATTCCATAAGTGTTCCGATTCAACAGTTTAGCAATGCAACTCGTAATCCTAAAATAGCACCAGCTTGGCAGTTCACAAATCACTCAGCAGTATGCTATGAATTATGTCTACCAAAACTACTGTTAGCTCAAACAGGAGTGTAGACTTGTACAAAAAGTTCACTTGAGTGAAAAGAGTGTAATTACTCAAATAGTTCTGTGGTAACGTGTTATATAACAGCATCAAGTCTTTAACTCAATCAATTCAAGTATTATTAAGAGTGAATTTTTGAAGATTTAGTTCAACAGTCCCATTTGAACTGAATGTACTAAGTATTCAATAAAGTTGGTCACTTTATTGAATACACAAAATAGTCAAAAGAACATACCGAAAAGTATTGATGGCGTGCCACTATCAGCAAATATAATTTATCCCCCTTATTACAAAACGGACCCTTGTTAGATATGGTTTAAAGATGATGCTTTCATTTTTATAAAAATTGTAAAATAAAGTGATTCAAATCAGTTTTGAAACAAAACTTTGGACTAACATTTTTAATAAAGTGATAAAAGAACTAGTTCAATCTCTACCCAAGTCCAGTGAGTGAGTGACTAGTGAGTCGAGTAAAAACGGCCGTCCCACTTCTCCCATTTCTCGAGTCATTGAGATGCAAAAAAGTTGTTTTATAATCAGCTGCGTATGGGCATGTGAGCTCATCATTGCGCAACACTTTCGCTCGCGTCCGGCTGGTCTGTCTTACCGGTTTTAAAGGATGTTTCGCTGTATTGACTGGCGTGTCAAAGGGAACTTTCGTAAACACTTTGTCATTACGGTTTAGCTTCACTGTTGTTTCTGGGTTTCGTGTGATTTTGGATACTTTTTCAAATTGATTAGAAAACTGGCATGTTTCTGGAGACTCTCATTTTAGCGTGTAATTCCCGGTTGCGAAGCTCGGGGTACGCTTAGACCATCAAGATTTGGGGAGTCTGATAATTACCATGAAGCAACTGCCATCTGACCTTTGCAAGCCTTTGACGGGAGAACCAGACCAACTGATTCATGGTTACACGTTTCAAAAACTATCTGAAATGTGCAGGTTTCCTCACCACTAGGGTAATGGTAAACATAAACATACATTTGGAAAATTCAAAGGTGCATTCTTGGTCTCGAACCAAACAGGCCGACACAGTTTTATTAAATTGTAATTATACACTGCTAGTGATTGCAGGATTAACTTATTTCCTGATAAACAAGTTTAAACAATAACCAATGAAGGAAATCTTTTGTACGATATAATTTTGTACCTTCCTGTACTCATATGTTTCATTGAAAATTGCAAAACAAACAATATTTACACGTGTGTTTCCGGTTTGAATCTAAATATTTAAGGAATATAACTCTTATTTCACTCTTCACTGACTCGTTCCAATTTTAACATCCGTGCTATCATAGATCATTATATCCTCTGGTATCCAATCTTGGTCTCTTCTAGGGCTACAATTTTAACGACTGACCTACATTTTTTTTATGTTATAGGTAGCAGACGAGCAGGCGAATCACCTGATGGTAGGCAATTGCCGCCGCTCATGGACACTTGCAACACCAGTGGAGTTACAAGTGTGCTGCCAACATTTTCGAAATAGGTATGTTCCGTCAAATTTACTGTTATACAAACTATGTTTTTTTTAAACAATAGTTTTACTTGCCTACAAGACAAATCAGGGTCTTGTAGGCAACTTTCGAATTCACAGTATTAGTTAGGATTAGGATAACGAGAACAGATTACAACTATAGCTTGAAGCATTAAATGCACATATTTCTTCTAGACCTTCTATAACCAGACTTCTGAATACGTGTCTTTTGAATGAAATTGGAACTCCAAGAAATAGTTAGCTTTTCACTGTCAAAGAGAAAATATGGGAGTAACATTAGCAAAGCTTAACACTAGTATTATTTAAATGAGAGTGTCATGTACCAGACCAGTTATAAAACACCAGTCATGTTTCGCGTCTCCGCTGCTTTCTATTGGAGTACTAACATGAAGTTTGTAATGTAATATAAGATAGAGGATATTTTATCATTGCATGAAACTTATCTTACGAATTATGACGTAAGGTTTGTCTTTTCTGTAATTGAAGAAAACGATAAGTAAGAAAGTGTTTAAAATGGCAAAAGGTGCCGAAGACAGAACCGACCGGTTTGAGCATCGCTTAATTTAATATTGAAAACTTACTCGTTTTATTTTATAACTCCGTTTTAGTACAATAAAAAGCATTATTCATTCATTCATCACAAACAGCATTATTTGACCAGTAGTAGCTGAAATCACCGTTAATATTTGACTTAAATTATCATTGATTCTAATGTCGTGAATTTCCATAAATTGACGACATTTGAACCAATGCTAATTTGAGTCCATTCCAGGTCCGTACCAGGAAGTAGCAGTAAAATTTGTGACTTACGTTAAACAAAGCCCAGTCCAATAACATAGTAATGTGCCTACACGAAGGGTGTACCTAATTCGCAAGTACTTGTAGTAACACTGCGCAGTCAAGAAATCAGTACATTTGTAAAGTATCATTCATTTTACAGGAGATTGAAATGCCTTCAATTTATGGACCCGGATGTAGCAAAATTTGTAACCTATGTTAAACAAGGCCCGGTCCAAAATTCTAACGTGCCTACAAGATGCGGTGTACCTAATGTAGGTACATAATTTAACGAAGTCAAGAAATCAAAAGACATCGATATGTCTCAAGGCATCATTCATTTTAGAGTCGATTCAAATGCCTTCAATTTTATGGACCAGGAAGTAGCGAAACTGGTAACTTTAGCTAAACACGGCCCACATTGTAATGAGCCTACAAAAAGTGTAGTCGGTACCTTTGCAGCACTTGTATCAATACTGCGAAGTCAAGATATCAGTACGTTTGACTTTATACAGTAGCTGAAGACCTTGACATAATATCTTAAAGTATTCATTTTACAGTCGATTCAAAACCCTTCAATTTTAAAGACCAAGAAGTATTGAAACTGGTAACTCTAGCTAAACACGGCGCACTATATAATGGGTCTGCAAGAAGTGTAGTAGGTACCTAATTTGCAGTACTTGTAGCAATACTGTTAAGTCAAGATATCAGTACGTTTGACATTACGCAGTAGCTGAAGACCTCGACATAATATCTTAAAGTATTAATTTTACAGTCGATTCAAAACCCTTCAATTTTATAGACCAAGAAGTAGCAAAACTGGTAACTTTAGCCAGGCCTGTCCCACTCCGCGTGTAGTATCAAACTTGCAAGTACATGCGGCGTCCCCTCCGGAGGGGCCAGTCAGTAGAAAATCACGAGCGAGCGGCAACGCATGCGCGACAGTTGCGTGCGATAGAAAGAGAACGCACTTCTAGGTATGAATAATTGTAGGTGTTGAACGCTAGGCGGCCGAAATTTCAACTTTATGTAATGGTAGCCTGAGCCTTTATTTTTCTATAAACGGTTTTTAGAAGTGGGCATTCTGTACTTGTACTATTAAGTATTCTGTGCTTTAGCTAAACACGGCCCACATCGTAATGGGCCTGCAACAAACGGTGTAATGCCGTCGCGGGTCGGCGCGCCCGGAAGCGTCCATCGGGCTGACAAGTTCGCACCTGGCGGTTTGTGAGCTGCCCTCCTTACTATGTCTACGGACGGGGCACAGTTTGTGGTTCTGTAGTTGTTTAGATTGTAAACGGGAAGTTATTAGGCAGCTAGCAACTACCGTTCGTATGAAAAATATGGGCAAAATAGCACTTGTGTCTATTTCTGACCTTAGCGTATTACCGGTTGCATTCAAAGCTGTCGCTTTGAAGTCCAGAGACAATTGGACCATGATTCAGGATTTGGGGAGTTTGGTGATGACATTGAAGCGACTGCCGTCTGACCTTTGCAACCCTCTAACAAAGAATACTACACCAACTAAATAGTGGTTAACACGTTTTAGAAACTACTCCAAACATACAAGTTTCCTCACGATTATTTTCACCGCCAAGCTAATTGTAAAAATGCACACATAGATTGGAAAAGTCCAGAGGTGCACTCTCGGTGCAAACCACAACCCCTCGTATGGAAGACGCGTTCTTAGCTACTGAGCTACCATCGCTCTAGACATAAGGACAGTCCAAAAAGGATAATTCAAATGACGCCATGTGAGCCCCCAAAACTCTTGTCTCAAAATAAATAGACTGACATTGATATCAAAGAGTTCGTTGAACTACGCGCTAAGCAGTATGTCACATCAAAGCTCCCGCACACGTTCACAAACATCTGTCTCTGGTTCATGCCGAACCACGCCGATATCGTTGTACGAGTATCTATTTCATAGATTGCTAAGCACGCGACGTATGTATCCAATCCATTTATGTTGTGCTGGCATGCTTCAATGATAATGTCTGTCAACGAACTTTAATTTGTTAAACTATCTCCTTAGGTTTGATTCTTGATATTTTGACAGTTTGACAGGAACGACCGGGTATGTCAAGCCGTCCCTTTATGGTAGTGACCCTGCCTTATAATGCGATCAAAAGGTTATGAAATCAATTTATATCCTAGACATACAACAAACTCGAGCATAACTTACATCTGGTTCATCAACCTGTATTACCTGTAATAGGTACTTTTCTGATTTTTTTTAACAATTTCGATCACCAATATTTTGTAGGCCTGTTTCTTTTGAAAAGTTGAAATGCCTCTGAAAGGTAAGTCCTCCCAAGGATTGCATAACTTTTGTCGTAACACTCTTAAATACCAATATTACGCATGTTGGCTTCAAGTTTCTTCATCGTGTTTCTGAGTAATTAATTAAGAATTTTTATGTACTGATTGTGGAGAAGGCAAAATTTTACTCCTTTCGACAATTAATCAAGGTTACTGTACTAAACTACATTAGTGATCTTAATTAAACATAAGCTTGTTTTTTATTAGTACTACTGAACGAATTCAAAAAGTCACTACTTAGCATGAGTATTGTTTTATGAGCAGCGGAATTCGCGTACCATCAGTCTGCTCGTCTGCCGCCTATCGTATAAATAAGAAAAAATCCGCATAGGTATAATTTTTTTGCAAGACTAGGCCCAGTAATCCGACTGCTACAACGGTATCGTAGTGCTATTCGCCTTTGTTTCTATTTTTGCTGCATACCGTTGAGTTGAGCGTAACTTCTTTTACTTTTTGATGGTTAGTTTCTTTTTTGCGTGGTTCTTTATTGTCTTGGCTTGGTTTTGTTTTGTTTACTAGATTGTTATTGGAATTATCGCCTTGAGATATAAAATTACTCAACTATTTCACAACTTTAGAAATGTCTTTGGTACATTTGTAATCTTTTTCCGCATCTGTGTTATTGAGTTAGATTTTGTTCGTTATAATGAAAGGTAACTATTTGGAACATTCATAGTGTCAATTTTTAAAATATAATAGATAAAGATTTAAACACCTGTGCCTGAGATTGCCCAATGGCGTCTTAAATAAAGGGATTTTGAGGAGTCTCAGCAAAGTGGACTAAGTAGGTAAATAAATTAAAAAATAAAACTACAAAAATATTACTCCCTAAAATGAATGTATTAATTTAGCGTCCTCTTGTCTTAAATAATATACAAGAGATCTAATCTTGGCCAAGAGTACACCAAATATAAGAATCATTCAACTATAACCGAGTAATTAAAACGTAGACCTTGAAATTCTTAAGACGTCTGACTCAGTCAACCTTAAAGTCCAAAGCCAAGATCTCGATAGAGATTTTAAGACACAATGCGAAACTTGATTGCTAATAAATTATACTAAACAAGACAATTTATAGCATGAAACAGTGATATCTACTTCTGTACTGAAATTCAAGAGCTTAAGCAGGGGCCTAGTGGACAGCCAGTGCTGGATATTCCATTACGTCTCCATTCGGCTATTAAACGAATGAGAGTCAAGCTTTAGCATAATATCCTCGAACGATGTGATACCACGCTCTTATAGAAACCTTGCGTAAAGCAGCTTAACAGTGCCTTCGCTGTGCCTTGAGTCGTTTAGTATCGGATCTGAGGCCCAATTCTGGGGGATAGGGTAAGGTTGGCAACGCACTTGCTAATATACTGCAACTATTGGCACAGGTGGATTGTTATGTTATTTAGAAAAGTCAATTGGTTTATCAAATAGCATGAGCTTTATCACGATTAATTTGTAATCGTACCTACTTCTTACTGGAAAAAGGTTCGACGTATCAATTACGTTATGTTGAAAAAACTATCTATTTCTGGTATGTTAAGTAGAAAGGATTTCTACTCGTCATTTGGAGCATTTGCTTTCAACTTTTTGAATTCCTGAAAGCTTTTGCGTTATAGGTATCAATCATTTTAATTACATAAACATTTTTAAACATTTAACGCTGATTACTGACTTGAGCATCTTATCTTATTATGCTAAGAGAAAATCGTTAATTTTAATGTCTCGTTTAGTGTAGAATGTAGGACGATAGTAAATTATATCCTATGGAAAACGAGAAGGACTAGTTTATGGAAAAGTGGAATATTAGACCATGGGTGTCTGACTGCATTGCGAAGGCATCAATCATAGAAATCAATCGAAGTAACAGTTATCGTTCTTGCAATCTAGGAATTCTGGTGACTAGGTACATAAACAAGCCCGTATAATGTACGGACAATCACAAAAATTTTATACAAATCTGTCAAATGTCTTCCATTAATTCTCACTTAAATATCATGGATACTATGATAATAAAGTGCAATATGTAATAATGTTGGTAGCTTCATTAAAATTGCAGTACATAATCAGATTATCAAGAAATACTTAACTAAAGTTGAGGTTAGATGTAAAATGCTAAGTAGAATCAAACTTTATGCAGCCCAACAAAAAGTGTGAAAAGAATGAAAACTTAAAAAGTTTAAAGGATAAAGCACTTGTTAGGATTGATTTTAATGACCTCTGATGTGATAAAATCTATCTATGCACGTAAGACCTCGTCTGTGAAGATTACGAAGATGCGAAATATCTCGTGACTCTCTAATGTAAAATAACATTGAAATTTCCTGGTACTTTATTCTTTTGGATCTGACAAAGGCTCACTATTCGTCACCAAAAGAAATGTTAAAGTGAAACCGACAAAACGACATTACATCAACCTCCCATCAACTGCAAGCCTTCCTGCTTCAGTTTCTCTCATCACAATTTTATTATACTTTTTCCTCGTTACCGCGAGAATGTCAATCTTTTGTGGTATGGCTGACTGCCACAATATGGCTACAATTGTGTGCATTGCAACACACGAGGTTCATAGAAAGAATTTTATTGTTGAAAGTGAGATTGTTACAGTTGGCCAATGTCGTTTTGTTTTTGGAGTTCTAATTCATGTTATAAGGAAGTCTTCAATATGTAAATTAAGTTAACTTTTTGACACCGTCTCTTTTTTAGACCTTGTATGATCAAGTAATATTGTTGTCTATATGTAATCTTTTCCTAACCATACTCATACCAACATTTATATACGTCATAAACCTTTGTTTTTTTGTCTAGCCTACTCGTACCTATAATTATGTACAATTACTATCTTCTTTTATCAATTTGGGCACAGAGTGCAGTCTTATTCATGTCGAGTATGGTCATAGAGTATTACCTTGAACTGGCATTGTAAACTTTGATACTTATAGTATTATAAATGTTACATTATCCTGCTATTCTGCCAAACCTTGAATCAAGGCTTCATTATTGATGATTCTATGGATTGTATCAAATGGTTTATCAAGCAGTTATATCTGCAGTAGCTATAATATTTTCTGAGTGTATCAGTATTGCATTCAATATTGCATTATTATGCAACCGTTTATATTTTACGCATTACGGCATTCTGTTAGAAGAATTTGTGATGTGCTATCAAAGTTACCTTGTATGAAATGCGAAAAATTACGTGATTTTTTTTATAAGCTCTACAACCAGAAGTGATCCAAGTTATGACAGAAATACGTTTGTACTTTTGAATTTCACGTGCGATATGATCGATTATGATGATATTTACTTATATTTTAGTTTCAACAAATATAATAATATGAGGCATCATAAACGATACAACTGATTTTATTACCTCTAATTGGCACGTATTGACAACATTAATAGGTACTATAACGAACAAAAACGTTGTTTAGGTGTTCGAGCCTAAAGGCTTGATCCACCTTGAGACTACGCATGTACATTCTGACGTCATAACGGTGCGAAGTATGCTCTTTTCACTAGTGGCGCCCTCTACTTAGAGCGCGCGAAGTGTAGCAACTTCACTCCGATCGGCGAAAACTCATTCAGCGCGGGTAGCGTGTTAATAGTCAGTACGCTTTTGCATTCTGACAAGTGAACACGTATACAAAAGCAAATAAAATATTATTTTCGGTAAGTGATACTTTTTTCTTTAAAAAGTGATTTTATGCAACCACAGTCGCAGTTAAGTCGAAGTGCGCCCTAGTGCCACGAAATGCAGTGCGCCCTTGTGCCACATGCTCGAGTTTACGACAACTCAATATAATGCGTCGTAGTACCACAGTACGACGTCGTACGTATTACTGATACGACATACGACTACCCTCCGACTAATCAAATATCATGCGCCGTAGTACAAGATTATACGACGGCGCATCAATGATACGACACATGAACGACGTATCATTTTTAGGGCGCACCCCGCCTGACACGTCGTATCAATGAAACGACGTTTTGATTTTGATACGACAAAATGTTTACTACGCATACGCAGAATTTCTATAACTTGATTTTGTCTTACCGCAGAAAATGGACGCCACTCCATCCTGCTCGAAGACAACGACAATGGGTGAATTAGCTGCTCTCATGCCAGAGGGAAACGAAAGCAGCTTCAAAGCAGTAGTGGATCTAGTGCGGAAACACTATCCCCCAGGATGGGAAAAATGGGAAGTGCACAATTACACTTTCAATAATCTCTTCGGCGACAGTATACCTCCAGAGACTGAAAAGAAAATTCGTTTCGCGCTGCCCACAGTGGAACTCATACAAGCCATGTATCCCGAGTCACCCAAAACCTCGGAAAGAGCATTTAGAGATCTGAAGCGTCGCCTATTAAGCTGGTCTTTTGGGCGCGCTTTATTGTACTCCCCTCACAACATCATGTCAAAAATTCATGCCATGTCCCATAACGTTTTTATGGACACCGTTGCAAAACTAAAGCCTCATATTCTATCAAGGCAAAGCGCATTGGAACGTCTTCACGGAAGAAATAGAAAAAGCACTTCTACCGAACGATCCGTTTCACCACCGACACATAAAAAGCGCAAAATATCACCACTACGAATCCATATCCCGTCTCCAAAAAGGCATTGTCCCAGTCCTCCCATGTTATCAGCTAAGAGCGAAGATCTGTTATCACTTCTATTGGAACAACAAGTCCGCCAGAATAAGATGTTCGAACACATAGTGCAGCTAAGCCAAGACCAAGGCGAAAAAATGTCTAAAATAGAAACAAGACTGGAAAAAGGAGCACACGACAGCACTCCAGAAGATCTTAACACATCATTTGCCGATAGCACTCACCCCGATAACTATCAAGAGGACGAGGAACGGGAAGGGTTCAGCGCCACTCCACCTAATGTTTGGGCACCTGTCGAGTCTAATGACTTCGAGGCCAAAAATCAGGAAACACAAATGAGTCAGGAAGAATCTCTGAGAACCCAAATAATAGAAGCTCAACGGAGACTATTCGAGCTACAACAAGAAAACCCTCAACCTGAATCTAACAAATTGGAAATCAATTTCTCACCGTCAGTAGTTGAATCTCAGGTGAAAATTGTCAAGGCTGACCCAGAAATTGCTAAACAAGGGTCGAAATGCCAGCGCTTAGGCGAAGATACATGGAAAAACATACGCTACGCTGAGGTCCAGAAGCAATTTCAAGCGACTCCTGTGTTTACGGCACTCAAAGTAAATAGCCACTTAGCACTGGCTACTCCTTTCTGGCACAGCGTGTCTATTCTTAGAGCGAATGGACACTACGCTCGCAGCTATAAGTCATGGACTTCTACAGCAACGAAAACACTTCGAAGAGTGTTGCCAAAATTTAAGTCCAGATCTTAAAAGCCAAATAAACAAAGAGATTCTCGGCGCCGACTCTAAATTCAAAAAGACATCCGACGCCATACTTCAATATACATGTGGGAAGAGATCTGAAATAATTCAACAAAGAAGACAATTATATAAAGCTTCTAATAAGGCTTTAAATGAAATCCTGCACGATATCCCACCATCGGATACACACTTATTTTCTGAAAAATCTCTAAGTGAAGTAGTGAAAGATCAAGGGGGATCACACAAGATGTTTCCCCCAAAACCCAAAAAATCAACAAAATATAAGCAAACAGCACCACCCAGAAAATTTCATAGCATCAAAAAGAACTTCAATAATAAAGAGCCATTTCACGGAAACACACGTAAAGACAATAGAAAAACCTCAAGACCCAATTACAATAACCCAAGCAGCTCCAACAAACGACCTGGCAACCAACACACCAAGAAGTTCTGACTCGTTTCAGGCGGGACAACTAGCAAATTTTGTACAAGTATGGGAAAGTATGGGAGCGCCACCTACGGTAGTTTCAATGATCCGAAATTACAGGATACCCTTCATACGAAAGCCTCCTTTAATGAAACTAAGTACAAAATCACAAGAAAACATGAAAATCAAAAATATAGACGTAACATTGACCCAAATAGAAAAATTATTAAAATTAAAAGCAGCTATCCCCATGAAGTACACAAGAGGTTTCCTATCACCAATATTTTTGAGGAAGAAACTGAATGGAGATTACAGAATAATCATCAACTTAAAAAATCTCAACAACTTCGTGAGCACTCCGAAATTTCATCTCCCAAACTTATACAATATACCAAATCACCTGTGGGAAAAAGACTACATGCTAAAAATAGATATATCCCAGGCATATTACCACATACCCGTATCGCGGGCACACCAACGCTACCTTACCTTCGAACACAACCAGTCACTCTTTCATATGACATGTCTCCCCTTCGGCCTAGCCAGTGCCCCTTCAGCATTTGCGAAGATTACAAACTGGCTGGCACAGTATCTAAGAGAGAAACACCTGAGGGTGATCGTATATTTAGACGATTTTCTATTAATGCACGAAGATCCGGTGGTCCTGGGCCAGCAAGGAAACTTCGCCATAGAAGTTTTAGAAAAGCTCGGATGGTGTGTCAACCACTCAAAATCTATAACTACACCGACGCGCTGCGTCGAATACTTGGGAGTAATCTGGGACACGGAGAGAAACCGGAAATATCTACCACCAGGAAAAGTCGAAGCATTTCAAAAACATCTATTGAAACTTCTCGAAGCGGGCCACTGGAACTGGTGGGATGCAAAGAGCATAGCAGGGAAACTAAATTTTGCTTCAGAAGTAGTACCCTTAGGACGCCTACACTGCAGAAATATTCAGAGGTCGTCAACACGCATACCAAAGACGAATCGCCGGGATACAATAACTATAGATCAAGCCGCCAGACAAGACCTCATATGGTGGACTCAGAACCTACACAAGTCTTCTCTGATTCATCGGAAACCCGCATCAACTTTCATAACAACAGACGCAGCAGACGCGGGATGGGGAGCTCTAGTAAACAGCAAGAAGCTAAAAGGCAAATGGAATGCCCAACAAAAAGTTTGGCACTCCAACCAGAAGGAGCTATGGGCCCTTTACGAAGTCCTCAGGAGAGAGAAAGCCCTCCTAAAAGGAAAATCGATCATCTTCCAATCCGACAATCGAACAACCATAGCTTATATCAACAAACAGGGGGGGACAAAATCCACCATACTCCTGAAAACAGCTTCGAAAATACTACATCTAGCCGCACAAATGAACATCACCATAACTGCCAGATACCTGCCAGGCAAATTAAATGGGATTGCAGACAGCCTGTCAAGAGAAAATGCCCTACCAGAATGGCACTTAAGCGATGCAATTCTGAACCAAATCTTTCAGAAATTCGGGACGCCACAAGTAGACCTGTTCGCATCGAAACGGTCAGCAGTTGTAAAGAATTATGTAAGCGAGGATGTCTCAGACCGGAACAGTCTGTATACAGACGCTTTCAGTCGAACTTGGAACTTCGAACTGGGGTGGATCTTTCCACCACCAGCGTTGATACCGAGAGTCCTCCGCCATCTAAACACGTGCACAGGAACTTACTTGCTCGTAGCTCCGGAGTGGGCAAATGCATTCTGGATACCGATGCTGGAGAACAGATCAAAATCCGAACCCCTCCGGTTGCACTCCCTGCAAGATCACCTAATAGACCTACGAACACAGAAACCTCCGCGGGGGATAGACAACATGGTTTTGCAGGTATGGCAAATACAGGCTGGTCCGATCTCATCAATCCTTGGCCTTCCGAACTCAGACAAATTGTAGAAAATTCTTGGCGTAAATCTAGCATCAAAACATACAGACCAGCCTGGGAAAGATGGGTCGCATGGGCTTCAAAGGAAGGTGTCTCAGTAAAAGAGCCAGGAGCCATTGATGTGGCACACTATCTCGGATATTTACATACGACAATGCATCTGGCTCCTAACACCATAGCGTTACATAAATCAGTAGTGTGCACATTCACGAATCCTAACGTTAATACGAATATCGGCTCGCACCCTCTGGTAAAACACATGCTGAAAGGTATTGTCTTGGAAGGACGAAAACGACCTTGCAGACCTACTTGGGACGTAACTAAACTTACAGATTGGCTAACGCACTACAAAATAAATGAAACCAGCATTTTTCAAGTGAGTCGACACGTTGCCATCTTGTTACTCCTGACCACAGGCAGAAGAATCCACGATCTAACCCTGTTAGATATTCGTGATGACTTCTTCGAAATCACTGATACAATCATGAGAGTTTGGCCTAGATTTGGATCAAAAACAGATTCTGACACATACTTACAATCTGGATGGGAAATAATACCTAACCCTGTCAGAAACCTAGACCTTATAACCTGGACTAGACAACTCTTGGAAATATCTGCACCAAGAAGAAACAACATTGGGATAACAAACCTGTTTATAACAACTCGTGGCAGAGTCGCACCAGCTTCAAGAACCGTCATAGCAGGTTGGATACGTACCCTGTTCAAAGAAGCCAACATTGAGGCCCCTCCAGGCAGCTGCAGAGCATCAGTTGCCTCCAGTAACTGGTTGCGCGGATATACAAACATAGAAGAAATTATGAAAAAGGGAAATTGGCAAACTGCAAAAACTTTCTTCAACCACTATCTTAAACCAATTGACCCTAAACCCCAAACTGTAGTTGGGAATAACCTCTCAGATAACTTCCTTCCCATTGAGTGATCTCTTACTTATGTATAATTGTGATTATTGACGTCCCTTAATTAAGCATAAGAATAATTTATTTTTGTTATTTTGTTTATAATAATTTATAAATTACTGTTAGTGATGATTACGCTAAGAGCCAAATACAAAATTTCAAATCACTTCTTCTCTTATTTATTTATAACATTAACTTAAAAACTAATACAGAATCACAGTACGCTCATTCAGCGCCGGCAGATAAGAAACACGTCTCAAGGTGGATCAAGCCTTTAGGCTCGAACACCTAAATAGCAGCGTTTTCCCCCCGAAGGGCAGAAAACGCTTATTTAGGTTTCAGCCGTTCGGCTTGATCCACCCTAATTTAAACGCCTTGCCGGCTTGCAAATTGTACTGACTATTAACACGCTACCCGCGCTGAATGAGTTTTCGCCGATCGGAGTGAAGTTGCTACACTTCGCGCGCTCTAAGTAGAGGGCGCCACTAGTGAAAAGAGCATACTTCGCACCGTTATGACGTCAGAATGTACATGCGTAGTCTCAAGGTGGATCAAGCCGAACGGCTGAAACCTAAATAAGCGTTTTCTGCCCTTCGGGGGGAAAACGCTGCTATTATTATGTCCCTGTGAAATTAGGTCACCTAAAGAAAACCGCTGTTTTAAAAACTGCCGTTTATAAACATTTTCAAATTGATGCTACCACCAAGGTTACTTTAAATTCTAGATTGGTCTAACCACTAAAGTTTTCACAATTTAGCACAAAAAAGTCACTTGCTATTACTAAATAAACGAACCGCAATACCGAGGAATAACATAAGATCCGTGACCCAAATGAATCCTAATTAGCCACCGATTTTACATCAAACGGCTGACTGTACAAACGTAAATACTAAAACCATGCTGCGTATAAAATTTAATAGCCATTCCAAAACAATTTACAGCTTCGCATAAAGTTTAAACGATCGTTCTGTTACAAATAAGATAGCATCTGACCGAAAGTATATCTGGATAGAGCTGGCAAATAAGTTTGGTACCGCAGAACCAGTCCTGGCGTCGCGTTGCAAAACCGAAAGGAATACGCTGATTTCCAAAAATATCCGATGACACTACACGAGAGGAAAAAGAAGTTCATAATTGCTGTTAAGAAATCAATCAGGTAGCTCACCTTGATCGGCCGTGCAATATTTTGACATCTACTAACAATCAACAAAGGTACGGTAAACGCACACACTGGCTACTTTACTTTTAATTAACAAATGAGGTTTAAATTCTGAACGTCACTCAAACTGTCACTGCTTCCACTGATTCGAAATTTGAATTTCGTAATTCGAACACCGTGTTTCGTTGTTTTCGGATAGGAGACGCGCTGGCGTGCGCTTGCGCCGAGGTTCGCGTAACACTGGCTAGAATGCTGTCGGCCATTTTCTTGGCGCGTGGTGGGAGTGCACCGAAATGGGAAATAAAGTGGAAAAGAAGGCTTTGCCGCCGCTCCAGTTATTGTTCTAAACGCGTTGGGTTTGCAGCTTTAGCGGGAATTACCAACAAGATCGCAGCAAATGTAATGATTGATCTCGTTTAGTCTACGGAATGTTAGTGACTTTATACTTATCCCCGGATCAGAAACTAGAGAACCTGACAATGTTTTTGCCTCTGATCCTACTACTATTATAAAGGCGAAAGTTTGTTTGGATGTATAGATGTATGGATGTATGGATGTTTGTTACTCTTTCACGTAAAAACTACTGTACAATATAGCTTATACATCAGAATAACACCTATGCTACAATTTATAAAAATATATTGTGTGGATTGTCCAAAATATGACGGTAAGTGTCAATAATTAACTCCACGCGTACGAAGTCGCGGGCGGCCGCTAGTATTAAATAAATATTGTATACGTACATATTTATACCTCTTTAACCACGTCTACCATTCAGGAGAACGTTTGGTGGTGCGACTTTCGTAAGTGGGGTACGCATACAAATTGCATTTTTTTTTACAAATCATTATGTATGGGGATCGAAATTATTAAGAACAATTTTTTATGTGATAGCTGGCAGACAAGCATACGGATCACCTGATAAGTGACCTGGTAAGCAATTGCCGACACCTATAGATATTTGCAGCTCCAGGAGAGTCTGCTCTGAGAGAAATTGTGCTGCCAACCTTTTACCCCCTTTCCCCCCAATTTGCGGCCTCTGGTATCCTCATTCACTCAACAAAACACAGCGCAGGCGCTGCTTTACGCCGATTTTCTGTGAGGCCGTGGTATCACTCCGTTCGTAGGCCCATTCATGCCAAAGCGTGGCTCTCCCACGGTACAAAAGTAGTAAAACAATAACGTTATTCAGCATGGTCTTCCCAACCAAAGTGATGGTTTCTTTACCACCATCCTTTTGGATGTTAGTACCAAAATATCATGACGGACGTGAGTGGGTTACGGGCTTGTAGTACCTTTTTTCATAGGCTGATGTATTGTGCAGGAGGCCGCAGCCGTGGCATGCCTCCCACCAGGTGGACCGACGATCTGGTGAAGGTCGCGGGAGTCCCTTGGATGCGGGTGGCACAGGACCGATCTGTGTGGAGAACTTTGGGGGAGGCCTACGTGGACGTCTATTGGCTGAAATGATGTTGATGATGATGATATAAGTACTGTCCCACTGCAGGGCAAAGATTTCCATCATAGAAATGAAGTCATCACTTGATGGGATTAGGCATAGTCACCACGCTTGCAATGCGTCTATTGGCTGAAATGATGATGTTGCATATTAGAAGTAGGTATTACGGAATTACCTGAGAAATTAGGAGTCAGATTAAGGCTGATTAAATGTTTAAACTCCATCATTTATTACTAGTAAAAGTACTTGTGGGAAATTGTGTACTAAAACTTTTGTATTAAGTAAGTACCTACCTAGTAGGCAAGACAACGACACTTGCTAACTGTGTAGTATGTTGTGATGGAGTCCGAAGTCCGAGTGATAATGTATGTGGATGACTCATTGACATCTGTCAGTTTACTTTACATGATTATGAATCAGAGTATAGCTGTACGACTTTTGGGAATTTCACGAAAATTTTTGTGACTACTAAATGATGTGACAGCACTGTTGGGATCACATTTTCAAACTTAAGAAATCAATGGAGTGGCATTCAATACGTAAGTACTTAAGTGATCTCCGACACAAACTTGGTATTTAGCCGTGGGAGAGCCACGCTTCGGCATGAAAGGGCCGGCTCGACCGGAATAATACCACGTCCTCACAGAAAACGGGCGTGAAGCAATGCATGCGCTGTTTCACTGCGTGAGTGATGGTACCGGAGGCCCAATCCAGGGGAAGTAAGTAGCGCACTTGTGACACCACTGGTGTTGCAGGTGTCCATGGGCGGCGGTAATCGCTTACTATCAGGTGATCCGTCGGCTCGTCAGCCACCTACTTATATAATAAAAAAATAATTGATAAATCTATACAGGCACGTATATCATTAAAAAAAAGATAAATCTATACAGGATGTATCGGCAAACATTTACATCTGAACATCTGACCGAAGAGGGATCAGGATCCCTTTTCGGTTGCGTCAGAGAGTGGCCTTGTGTCTGCCCACACACTTGTGCACTATAAGTAAATGTGGTGTCGTTGAGATTGACCACCATAGCCGAATTATTAGTTATGAGGACATTACTTGAACCAGTGGCTAGCGGCTCGCACTTTGAAGTGAAGGTTGCTTTTGGGTTTCTAGAACGCTTAGGGCAGTGTTTCCCGAAACTTTGTTATGCCATTTATTAATTAATACCGGCCTGGTAATTTTCACACAGACCCTTCGTGACCCACTAAGTACCTACTTTCAAACTCAAGCTGGTTCCATTAAGGTTAAATTTTACACATTTATTAATAGTAGAAAAGTTTATTAGTACTAGGACTACTAGGTACTATCTAATATTTTGTTAATTTTTTTTATGTGATAGGTAGCTGGTGAGCAGGCGTATCACCTGATGGTAAGCAATTGCCGCCACCCATGGACACTTGCAACACCAGTGGAGTTACAAGTGCGCTGCCAACCTTTTATCCCCTTCCCCCCCCGAGTGGGCCTCCGGTACCCTCACTCACTAGGCGAAACACAGCACAGGGGCTGCTTCACGCCGGTTTTCTGTTAATTTATGTTAATGCGAAGTATGCAGCTGTTTCTTATTTTTACTAAAGATTCCAAGGGTATTACCCACGTTTTAAAAATAAGGCGAAAATGTCGCGGCCCGGCTTTTGGGAAACGCTGGCTTAGGGGGCAACTCAGACAGGAATTTCAAGATTTTTTTAGCTGATCAGTGTTTAGACTTAGCCCCACCAAAATATTATTACTAAACTCTGTGAAACAAAAAATATTAGTAAGGTTAGGTTAGGACATGAACAAATATTGAAATTCCTGCCCGAGTGGCTCCAAGCCTTCTAGAAGCAATTTCTGAACCTGAAAAAAATTGAATACTTACTTAGCTGTACCTAATTAAATTTTTTGGAAACACAATATCATCAATACCTGTACGCTACTGCACCTGTTAAGCTAGATGAAGACGTATTCGAGAGAGAGCCACGCTTCGGCATGATTGGGGTGACTCAACCGGAGTGATGTCTCCGATGTTTTATTTTACTCACGAGTTTTTAGACCGTTACTTATATTTCCTAATTTTTACACCAGTCCAGCCTTTATAAATTGGACTAACTAGATTTTTAATAGGCCTTTAAAAAACTCGCTTTCATCAGTGGCCGCGTGGTTTAAAATAAAGCTCGCTCACGATTTTTCTACAGCTGCCATCTATTTTGTTTAGGAAAAAATAATTCATTGTGACTATGCTTATTAAAAGTACTAAGTTCAACCATTAATCGCTAGATGGCGTAAATAACAAAAAATAGAAAAGCTACGCAAGTTCTATTTTTGTTTGAACCCTCATTTATTTATACATTATCAAATTTCAATGGATGAAAAAGTACATTTTGATAATTTTACTAGTTAGAGATTAAGTAATTTTGTCTTTCTTTTTGAAAGTAAAGCAGTTAATTTGCCCGAATGAAAGTTCAGCAAGCTTGCAGCTCACAATGCGTTGCTCTAGTTTTGTAACGTTCTGGCAGATGGCGCTAAAACAACAAATATTGGCGCACAGTGCGACATCTATTTAACTGCTGGCAGAAATTGGAACTAATTATTTTTAAGAGTGCTCAGTTGGTCCAGCAGCGCCGCAGTTTTATTTTGATTTATTGTAATGAATTTTCTAACGTTTTGTAGGGCTCAGTGTGCCTACTTGCGATACAAAAAATGTACTTATTTACAATGAAGAATTTTTATCTCTTGTTTTCTTCAAAACATTGTCATAAGTTCATTAATCAAAATCAAATTGGTTGCGCCAATCGATAAAATTGGTCATACTGGTAGGTATAACCTTAAAGGTTTTGTAGGAACGCGATTTCATCTAATATTAGGTACAGTCTGCCGCAAAAAAGTGTAGTTATGACCTTGAGTGCGCAGAAACCAATTTTCATAGAAAGTCTTCTTTTTTACAAGTGCGCAAAATAACGGTCATCGCTATACTTTCGTGCCTAGGTACCTTGCTAGGTAGGTCTTGCTATAGTTTTGTTTTCATTTCCTCTTATCAACTTCGATTAAGTAATAATTAGGAAGTCTACATTTGTAGGCCAGGCAATCAAAACTTTTTGGGTTGCATACCATTGACCTATAAAGTCCTGGTTTTATCGAGTATTACGAGCATTATTTTATTTATTTATTTTATTTGATTAAAAAGACCAGGATTTAACCATTCAATTTCGTTTAGATGTAGGATAGTCGCCATATTTTTATTGTCACCTACACTATTTAACCTAAAATAATAAGATAGTAGGTATTTTGGCGATGATGATGATGATGATGAACATTTGGAAATAATTAATATTTAATTTACTTATATACCTTTATTAAGTACTTATAGTCTTCGCAAAGCATGTTATAATTAACATTGGAAACTGTTTTGGCTAAAGTAATATTTAATTAAACTATTCATAAGGAATACAAAAAGCTGTATGTTTTCTTAAACTTAATAAAATAAAATAAAATAAAATGGCGACAAAATCTCCCAACATTGAAGACGATTATAGAAATTCATAACATCCATACAAGTCTCTAATTTGACTTCAATTTATTTATTGGTTTAATACATGGTAACTTAAGACTACATTTTAAGTGTCCGAGAACTTTTTTTCATTCGTTTTTCAAGACGGTATTTTTTTTTAAGTGATATTTGGCAGACGAGCAGATGGATCACCTGATAGTAAGCGATTGCCGCCGCCCATAAACACCTGCAACACTAGTTGGGTCACCGGTGCGCTGCCAAATTTTAACCCTCTTTCCCCCAAATGGACCTCCGGTACCCTCACTCACTCGACGAAACACAGCGCAAACACTGCTTCACGCCGGTCTTCTGTGAGGCAGTGATTCACTCCGGTCGAACCGGCCCATTCAAGCCGAAGCGTGGTTCTCTCACGGACGGTATACGTACAACGTGGAATTAACTTCTTACAGTCACTATACCACCTGTACTTCCAGCCATCAATCATGTATCAAAATTACCACGCGTGCCTAATGCGGATTGGTGATCACAAACCCGAGATATGTTCGAAAAATTCGAAACATAGACTTGTACTATTTATTAAAAGTATTCTGTGACATAGATCCTTATTGCTCTACCCGGGAACCGTGAAACCAGTAAGTATGGACCACGGAACGGTTAGGTACGAAAAGCATTAGACCAAACGGGGTGTTCCGCATATCGAGACTGATATAATGTATGTAGTAATAAATTGTCTTCAGCAAAGTAATTATAAGATCAGAATTATGTCACGTGCGTCGGCGCAGGCCAATTGATGACGTAAATAAGTTTCACAGGTTTTATGGGATAAAGAAGTATGAATAACTTGGCAATCCAGTATGGCGACCAATTAACGGCTTACCTTGAGTTATACTTAATAACTTAAGTAATAGATGTTTTAACACAAATTGAGAGTATAAAGATGTAAGCAGTGTTGCTATTTTAGCACTTTTAGTGTTAGAAGTAGCACTATTTTTTAATTGTTTTTGAACTCTGAGCATTTAAAAGTGCCAAAGTCAGCTACTTATAATGTGTGTGTCAATAAATTTGTGAAAATATATTAAGTAGTAAAATAAATGTAAGTGTTTAGTGTATAATCATAATTAAACAAAAAAAAAACCTATCAGGCGTGTTGAGCAGTCAGCTAAATATTTTGATTGGATACTTCAACCCTTTTGGCCTTTCACGCTATTTATCTTAACTTAAAACAAAGTAAGTATTACCGCAATTTCTACTTGTCTTTTAAAACAATGTTAAATGAAGCTTATACATTCAGCCCAGTGACTTAAGCGAATCAGAAAGGTTGGGTCACCCAAGACCCTACGGCGTATTCGTCTGGAAACTAGCGATTTCTTCAAGACCCGGTTGAAAGAGGGATGGAAAAGATGCGATTAAAGTATTCCAGCTCTTTTGTTGTTTATTTGAGTGTTAATAATCTGGTTTATATGCGGTGGAGTGTACAAGACTTTGTCCTTCATGCGTACGGTTTTAGTTATAGTTTGGGTTATATGCGCACATTATGTACACGCGGCGTCATGTGGAGATACCCTTTTTGGACTTACGGTCCTTATATTTGAGACGCAAGTAATTTTGCAGAGCGTAAGGGAGAAGGTAACCTGACCTGGCGCGTTCTGTAGGTATATAATTATGTAATAGAGGTAGAAGGTTCCTGAGTGTGAAAGGGATGAAAAGGCTAAGCATGTGTTGTAGTAGGAGAAGGAAAGCTTGCGATTTTTGATTAAAATGGGTAAATAACGAATGAAATTCTTACATCATCTCACACGTTGACCAGATTCCGTATAATTAAGTATTTTTTTAACATTTTTGTTACGCATGTCAAACAACTGAAGAACTGTCCCACTGCAGGGCAAAGTCCTCTATCTTAGAAAGCATAGGAATGAGGTCCATCTACACCAGTGGTTCTTAACCGGTGGTCCGCGGACCACTGGTGGTCCCTGGAGGCATTACAAGTGGTCCGCGAAGACATCGTAATAAGCAACTGACGTGACCTGATGAGTCAAACGGCGCGCCGCGACGCATGTCCGAAGTGTGTGGTCCCTGACACGACAGAATTTTTGTAAAATGGTCCCTACTGACTTAAAGCCAAAGGTTAAGAAACACTTATCTACACGGTGATTAGTTATTTTTGATATGAGATGTCAAAATATCATTAAACAACGAATAATGCTGAAGTTGGTCCTCAGTCTAACAGAACGCCAACTAGTGGATTTTTCTCACGCGAAAGCCCCTATTCAAAGACGAGACTTTTAGCCTAAGACTAAGTATTTTTTATCCTACAAATAAAATGTTAATTAATCCCTTACAAAGGCTTCTTAAGGTGACTAGAGCACACTAGCGACGCCAATTGATTGATGGAGTAGTAATCGGGATCTATTTTAAAAAATTTTGAAGCCACAATTTCTTGGTAAATTTTAGCAATAAGTAGTACAGTTGATGTTATCAGAGGGTCACAATTATAATACTTAAATACACATTATAACACCTAGATACCGGAACAAAATAATAAGTAAATACTCAATACTCAATGCTTTATTTGCGTTTCACAGTGTGTACAGACAAGATCTTAAATAGTAGGTATACACATACATACATAGATCACTGTGAACCCTGTCGGGCACAACAAATTTGTATAGAGAGGAGGAGCAAAATTTTTCAGAACAAATTTATACTATCATTTTAAAATATCAATGTTATATTTTTATTTATTATTATTATTGTAAGTATCGAAATGTTATTTAGTATTAGTCTATATACTCTGATTCATAATCATGTAACTCCACTGGTGTTGCAAGTGTCCATGGGCGGCGGCAATTGCTTACCATCAGGTGATCCGCCTGCTGCCTGCTACCTATCACATTAAAAAAAAAAAGTACAGCTTGTAGGAAACAATTTAACTTAGTTGGCGTCGCTAGTGCCCTACCCGTCGCCTTAAGATCTAACGCCCTCTCGAAGGCACTTAACTTAAAACCCTAAGCCTAAAAGAGGATAGGTTTTTAGTCCTATCGGCTACTTAATCACGTTTAGTGCTGGTTGCTAAGCTTTTCTAGTTTAGTCTTGTTTGCAAAAAAAGGGACTTAAACAGATTCTTAATGTCTTTCTTCTGTTATTTTTTTCGCCATGTCAGATAGTTGGAATTAGCACGTTAATTCATACTACTCCACTATTTATACACAATATTAAATATTAACTTATAATTATGTTGGTATTGGTTAACTAAGCTTAGTATTTAACTGACTGCTTAGTATTTAAATACTATTACCGTGGGAGAGCCACGCTTCAGCATGAATGGGCCGGCTCAACCGGAGTGATACCGCGACCTCACAGATGACCGGCGTGAAGCAGCGCCTGCGATGTATTTCGCTGAATGAGTAAGGGTGCCGGAGGCCCAATTGGAGGGAAACGAGGTTAAAGGATGAGCGGCGCACTTGTAACTCTACCGGTGTTGCAGGTCTCTATGGGCGGTGGTAAATGGCTTACCATCAGGTGATCCGTCTACTCGTCTTAAACTTACATTAAAAGATGTTTGAAACATTTTCGAAGTATTCGAAACATAGGTAGGTACTTTTTGTTCGACCCGTCATAACTTACATTAAAAAAAGTTTGAAACATGTTCGAAAAATCGAAACATACTGTTTTGCTCGACCCGGGAATCGAACCCAGGACCCCGAGATATCACGGCCTGGTACTTAGGTAGGTATACCACATGACTAACGGATAGTTACACGTTTACCCGCGATAGCCTTTAAAATAAGATAGAAAAGACAGACTGCTAACGATATAAAGCACCCGTAATGTTGCCAGGATTTTCTTCAAACAATTTCACCCAAACTTAAAGGCTGCAATCCACTTAGCAAGTACATAGAGCGTGATGGGCCCTCGCTCACCCAGGATGTTTGAGAGCGTTCTGCACACTTAGCTCCATTATACACGGGGGCCGCGCTGCCAAAAAGAAACACGCTGTAGGCGCGTCTGGGTACGCCGACTGAACTGTCTTGATACTTATTAATATATAAAATACACATGTAAACATATAAATCTATAACTATACTCTATACTATTTATAAAGAGTTAACATTTATAGACAATGACAAGGCTTACAGGTAAATCGAAAATACGAAACGCTTGCGCGATGTAATTGGACACAGCGCCATCTATTGGTTGATTTCTGAAGAGAAATAATAAACATGGCCACAAAATTTTTATTTGGCCACGCGCCCAAACTTCTCATTTAATAACTAAGCATCGGGAAAATTACTTAGCCTTTAATTAACTGATTCATCTTCTTTACGACGGCAACTAAAAATGTTAAAGACAGCATCAAGTGAATATCCACAATTAATTTAACTTGTCCTTCTGATTTATATATTGCCAACTAATTTACTAACTCAGCCACGGAATTTGTAACTCATCACCATATTAAGTTTTACAGCTTCAATACAATGTCCTCAAAAATAATACATTCAAGCTTCAATACTCAACATCAAAATATTATAACTTAACATCTAAAATAATACTTCATATTCTTTTATCGAGTAAATAGCCACTGTACCTACGATTTGGCGCCAGTGCGTGACATGACAGCGACCGGCAAGCATCTGATCTGCCTAGAAATCAGACTGAAATTCGAAATGGCGCCATTGGAGGTAAAAGCACAGTACTTGGACTGAAAAGAATGCGTGGAAGGCCAACTTAAGCGCGAGCGGCATTAATAAGCCAGTAATACATATTTTCTTTTTCTTATAATTTCGGAATTACATACATATACGTGCTAATTTAATTTTATTACTTACTAAAAACGATACCAATAAAACTGATTTATTTTAATTGTGAGGATTATGAGATATATTTAAAAAAAACCAGCTATGAAAACATAAAGGAATGCATTAACAATTTTTTTGAGATGCGTAATAATATTTTTTACACGCGCCAAACAACAATAATTTATTACATAAGTAAAAACATATTAATACTTTCCTTTTTGTTTTCATAGCTGGATTGTTTTTTGGATGTTTCTCATAATCCTCACAATTAATATAAATCAATTGGCGGTTGGTATCGTTGCGTTGTTGCCTTAAATAGTTCATGTTTAATAATAATAGTGGCTTTAATATAATTTTCAATGACAATTTTAGGTAAATTTAACGATCGAATAAATGGAGGATGAGTTACATTTTATTCATACTTAATTATGAAATTAGAAGCTAATATAATTACTATTTTGGTGTCATATACATATTAATAATTTAGAAGGTTGCTGTTTGAATGCATACCACCAATTTAGATGCTAAAAAATAACTGCCATGCTGAGTTATAATTACAGTGGCTTACATCAAAGATATTAAGTGGCTGAAATACTATAATTCAGACGCGCATTGGTTGTGGCTGACTTAGTAATTTAGAAGCTAACATATATTTCCTGAGGCGAAAAATGCTATTAAAAAGAAGCTCGTTTAAATAGTACCCATTTCTGAATTACGGTCCCGAAGCGAAGAGAGGGCGGGCCACTAGTATACATATATGAACGCCAAACAATCACACAAATCAACCTGGTCACAAATTAGGGCTACCCTTGCACTATGAGTACCAGGTGACGATAAATAACTGGGGGCGTCAACCCAGAACACACAGATTCAAAATTTAGAAAACGAAGTTTCCTAAATTAACTTGACCACGAATCGAACCCGGGACCTTTCGCGCTACGGGCGAACACCTTTAGCCAATGCGTCATCGAGGCTGTCAAACTTCATCACACGATAAACATGTCGCATTTATGTCTGAGGCTATTTAAAGACAAATCTGGGATCTCTAGGAACTAATCCGTGCAGATAGAACAATTTGATACTTTGACATGTTAATTGATGCTACAATCATGTCACTGTCAAATTAAAAATATATTACTATTTACTCGTCTTTACTTGTGGTGTGTGTTTATGAGTGGCTATGTTGCTAGTGTTTCTACATAGTGCGTGATGCGTACTCGTGCTTTTGGGTACTTATCCTGAATATTTGCGGGCGTTCAGCACACTAACCATTCTAATCATCTGGCAGCTGGCAGCTACGCCGTCAAAAATAATAATATAGGCGCGTATGGGAAACTGTCTTAGTTTTTTTTTTATAGGATAGGGGGCAGACGAGCTGACGTATCACCTGATGTTAAGCGATTACCGTCGTCCATGAATACCTGCAACACCAGGGGCTTCACAGGTGCGCTGCCGGCCTTATCATGTATGTACTTATGCATGTCGCATTAAGACTCCTCAAGTAGGTAAGTCAAATCTGGGAAGTAGTGATGTGTTAGTAATTTAAACCATTTTGATACATAGATATCAATTTATCGCATTTGCTTAGCTGCTTTTCACTAGCCTTTACTGGGATTGTGGGATATAAGTAGCTAGGGTACTCCCACAACTTACCCGGGATAAAATTTACTTAATGAAGTATCAAAACCTCTAAATCCCCGCATACAATTTCGTTAATAAGGAAAAGAGTAGGTGCATGGATCTTTGAGAGGGGGGAGGGGGGGGGGGCGTGGGGTGCACTCGAATTTTCTTTTTGGCTGAACTTTTGGCATAAAAGCAGTTCTCTATACGTAGCTGCAAATATTTGGACATGCTTTTTTAATTTCTGTAAACATGGCAAATGATGTTTGGTAAGAAGGGATTTTTAGTCAATCTTTTTGTGATGTGGTTGGTATGACATATAAGTGAAGATCATTATTTGCTTAGCATTCTTTTTGGTTTTTTTTTATTATTAGCGATATTTGTATCTATACTCTTTATAAAGAGATAACTTCTATAAACAACGACAAGGCTTACAGGTAAACACGAAACGCTTGCGCGATGTAATTATACACAGCGCCATCTATTGGTTCATTTCGGAATTCCGGTCCCGAAGCGAAGTGAGGGCGGGCCACTAGTCCCTTATAAAGGCAGGCAACGCATCAGTTTTCATCAGTAGAGTCACATGTGAGCTGCTAACCATTTTTTATACTAGAGGCGGCAAACGAGTAAGCGGGTCCCACTGCCGCCCATAAACATCTGCGAGATCAGAGAGGTCGCTGATGCGTTGCCGGCCTTACCCCCTCTCCCCCGATTTGTTGATATTCTTCCTCTTTTGTCGGCCTCCAGCATAAAATAGTTCCACGATTCTGCAATTAAGAAAAAGAAAGCTTTCTCATATACGTAAAGAACATTTAGTAAAAAAATAATGTCAATAAGCGTGTATAAAAGTGAGGCCCTACCATGCCCCTGCAAAAAAAAAAAACAATTTTCTTCAAAGTCCAGCATTTAATGGTATTTTCTGTAATGGCATGATATCACAGACCCTTCAACAATATCCGGCGATATCTGGGCTAGTGTTGTTCAACCTTTGAACAGTACAGAAGTGGGACGTCCCAGTACTTACCAGTAGATACATAATCATAAATGCCATGGCAGACATAAGTTACTCTATGGCAGACACGTCGAGGACAGACTTCTCTTAGGTTATTTAGTTTATTTGGGTAAATCTTCGAGATTAATTTTGTGACAGTTTTTAAATACTACTCCACCTCCTACTTAAATAAAAATAATACTATTCGATCGAAATTCACATATTTTTAACCGAAAGGCTTTAGATCTCTCTTGACCACGTACTCATCATAACTACGCATTACATAACCGTACCACCTCAAACGACTTTCGATAAGTTTCTCGACCAAGTAGTCCAGACTTCATAATATGAGCATCCGCATGTGGGATCCTGCCTAGCATATATAAACACATTCGCACTCAAGACCTGCAGTAAACGCTTAGTACTTAGTTACGTAAGTTTACTGTCCCAAGGAAACGGCATAGACAAAGTCATCGCTACTATGAAGAGATTTGGCTTTGTAGATGCGGATTGGTGATTACAATTTTAAGACTACTAGTAACCAAATAACAGTAGAAAACTGGGACACTTGTCCACACCGAACATCACTACCCCCGATGTCATTACTCCCCGCCGGACGCGATGGCGTGGCAGACGCAAACATCCGGTTTATCAAATTGTATTGGGTTCGGTTGGTCGCTGATAACACGCAATTGACTTGGCACGACCGTTACCATGAATGGTGATACTCTTGTAAAGAAGGAAAAATATATCGTCTACCTATATATTTATTAGGTGATAGGTGGCAGACGAGAGAAGGATCATCAGTAGCACTACCATGAGTTTGAAATACTATCCTCGCTATCGCAAACTATCGCTTTGTCTCTTACTTTGCGATGCATTTGAAAGAGACAGAGCAATAGTTTACGTTATGTCAGTTTTAGATGTCAACTCATGCTACCGCGCTACAGATGGTAAGCGATTGCCGCCGCCCATATATTCCAACCGCCCATATATAGTAGAGACCGCGACTCGGTAAACGTAGTGTTGGACGCCCTGCTACAAGATGGGATGACGACATTCGAAGGCTGGCTGGAGTGAGCTGGATGAGAGTGGCCGAAAATCGGGAGCGGTGGCGTGCATTGGGGGAGACCTATGTCCAGCAGTGGACGAGCGTGGGTTGCTAATGATGATGATATATTCCAACACCAGTAACAAGTGCTCTGCCAATTTTGAACTCAGCCCAGCGTTATGCATCAAGAAAGTCATGAAATTAATTAATGGCGCTATGTACTGCCGCTTACGTCAATGAATATGGCAGCCCCATTGGTTATAATACTAATGGAATAGCGATACTAACTATTGTAAATCTAGACTAAGAACTTCAATGTACTGACCTATAACTAAACCAATAAATAATATTTATTTGATTTGATTTGAATTCCGTTATGTAGTTCCTCAAGAATATAGGAGTTGTCCCAGCATGTATGTGCGGCAGTCTCGGCGTGTTATATTATGTACCCTATACAAAAATATAGAGAATTACATGAAGAATAGTTTTTGACTATCCAATTTCTCTATTGTAGCGTTGTTTTTTGGAAGGAACATTTTATTTGAACAAACGATTGCAACACACAAAAAATGGTTGTCAATGTTGGCTACATACTGATTGACATTACGAATTCGATGACGTTTGACGTTTGTCTGTCTGTCTGACGTTTGACGGAAGAAACGTAACAAATCACAGACTAAGAAAAAAAAATACTACCCAAAAAACTAAACCGACTAACGTCACATTGACAGACATAGACATTGACAGTTGTTTTTTTGTATTTAGTCACCGTCGTCTCACGCGTCTTGTCTTTGGTAAAGGTTGAAAAATGGTCATCTTTTTTATTTTATAACCAGAAAACTGTGCATTATATGGAATTTATTGTATTTTTCTCGTAATAAGTAATTTTTTCTCCGTTTTTTAATGTAGCGTACATAGACCCAACCTATAATGGGACAACTCCTTTCACGACTTTTGATAGAGTGTCCAGACGCCCTAACTGAACTCAAAGACTTATAAGCACGTTATGTCCGTATAGGGCCTGTGATTGGATAACATGAACCGACCCGACGGACGAACATTAGGCTTGATTGATTCAATTATGTCGCTAAGATCAAAGGAAATGACGGTTTCGCAGGTATTGTAGGGTAAGGGCGTATGTTTTGACGCCTTTATTAAGTATGTTATGTTGGAACTACAATCGTTGCAATGTAAAAAATTGGAGTTACCATCGCTCTAATGTAAACTATTGGAGACTCAAATTCCTAAAAATATATATATATTTTATGTGATAGGTGGCAGACGAGCAGGCGGATCACCTGATGGTAAGCAATTGCCGCCGCCCATGGACACCTGCAACACCAGTGGAGTTACAAGTGCGCCGCCAACCTTTTTTCCCCTACCCCCCAGGTGGGCCTCCGGTACCCTCACTCACTCGACGAAACACAGCACTGGGGCTGCTTCACGCCGGTTTTCTGTGAGGCAGTGGTATCACTCCGGTCGAGCAGGCCCATTCATGCCGAAGCGTAGCTCTCCCACAGTTAATATATAATAATTGTAGTTAAGTATAGAGTTTAGCTAAACTAAAAATATTACAACTACTAACTACAGTCTTTTGTTTTTTTTTATTATAATGACATTAATTGACAATTTAGATAGATATTGCTTATTGCACAGAAATAGAATACATGAGTGAAGCAAGCTATAGACAGTACAATAAGGCGGTCTTATCGCTTGTAGCGATTTCCATCCATTCACAATGCACCTACTGTATAACCTGTGGTATAACATTGTACATACTCAGACATAATCAATAACAAATAACCCCCGGCAGCTTCAAAAATCGAACTTCAAAATAAGACAAAAGAAAATCACATTCTTAATTCTGCGCCGACGGGAAAATCGGCGCTACCAACCGACGAGTACCGTCGGCAAAAAAGGGCGCGAGCACCAAAAATAACCTACCACAAGTCCATCAAACCCTAAACACACCCTCCAGGTTATTTACTTCCATCGCATCGGGATAAATCGATGTTCTTTGGCGTGTCGAGGGCGCGGGTTCTGCGCGTGCGTGATAAAAATGGCGGCAGAAAAAACCCGGGAAATAAAAGAAAGACGCGGCGTGGGGTCGCCCCCGCGTCGAAGCAAGGAGGGCTCGCGGTGTTGTGGGAGTGCTAGACTAGTGGTGGCCCTGGGGTTTGCTTGTAGGAGGAGATAATATCTTCGATATACCTACCAAAAACTTGTTTAACGCACAATGTTACCTATAACTTTAATCAATTAAAACCTAAAATGGTAAAGTAAACATAACTAAACGTCAACTTTGTTCACTTTTTGAAAGAATGATTAATAAAAGAATCGTTTTTCGTATTATTATATTTGTATTTAAATAAAATCTTTTAGGTATAAGTATCATTACAATTTTCGCTTGTGACCTAAGTAGGTATTATGATATTTATGATAGTTTCTCACTGAAGAAAGTTATAAACACGATACTGTTGTTAACTTAATATGAATTGTAAAATCTTGGTCTTCCTAATATAAATATATAAATAAAAAATAAACGATTTTTATTTAGTTAGAACACACATTTTACAAACGACACAATAGAAAATGGTAGTTTTATTCACATTGACACTTCTCACTATTAATGGCTTCAACATATTCAATTAATTAAATTTTACTATAAAATCACATAATAAACGACACTGAAATTTGAAAAATAATTTCATTCATACAAAGTCGCACTAAAAACCGCACCTTTTTACAACGCCATCAAACGCAAACACAACCGTTGTCCCAATATCAAATTAAATGAACACACCGACAAACGTACAGCTCCTCAACCAGACGGCGAGCCGCAGGGGTGTGTCTTCCCCACTCCGCCCCAGAGGGGTGCGTTGCGTTCACACGGAGAGGCGTTCGTTCGAGGAGTTGAGGGTTGAAACATTCTTGGACAGGGTTGGGTGACGTCATAGGAAACTTGATGGCGAAAACGTCATGTGACTCGCTAGGCAACTTTTTAAAATACAAGTAGGTATTCGAATTTGATAGTGTTTTTTAATTAATTATTACTTCTGTCTGGTCAGTTGGAGTAACAATTTGCGCATGATGGCTGGCTAGAGACGCTTTTGTATTGTCTTAAGTGGCAGACATATACCTACCCCTACTGGGTAGATACAAAATGTGGTCAAAAGTTAGTACTGATTTTATAGATTTTTGTGCGATTTGTACACTGGGCGTGTGCTACTGTGGTAGAAAGCTAAGACGAAAAAAATTTATTTCTCTCTTATAAAATTATAACAACTTATTTACAACTGTTTTTTTTTCGAATTAATATTTTTTTATTGTTTTGAAGGATTTTAATTATTATAACAATTATAGCTAAGTCTGTGATGAAACAAAAGCTAATAGAAGACATATTAAATTATTGAAAATTTCAAGTAAATTGCAGTAAATAAATCAAAAGAACAAAATGGCTCCATGAATGCGTAAATTTACAAATTCAATATACATACTTAATTATAAGTAATTACTTCTGTAGGCAATATTAGACATGCAATTAGATATTGTGAGTTGCATTATTTTTAGTTCTAAATATTTATTTTTGGAAGTTCAAGTGGGTATCGCGGTGAGATCGACACTCGAAAGGGGTGACACCCATCGATCCTTCTTTCGACTTGATAACATCTACGCCAATTTGAAAGTTGTATATGGTTTGAAAGTTTCATAGGTCATTAGAATTCATTTAAAAGATTTGGCAGCTTCGTAAGATTAATTTGTAAGATCTTACTAGAAAATATTAAAGTTAAACTTACGTCAACACTGTTTAATGTTGACGTAAGTTTAAGTTCAAGTATATTCCTGTCCACTATAATCTTGACATCTTTAAGGCAAGATTGGACAAGCATCTTCTAGCTAGGAAAAAGCGTCATACTGGACCTCATCGTCATTTCCCATCTGGTGAGATTATGGTCTAAAGGCCAGCGTTGGGCCTACAGTTTAACGTCGTAAGACCCAAAAGCCTTTTAAAAGGCATAAAACAATTGATTTTCCATTGTGTCTGCTGTCTGGGCCTTAAGACGATAAATAAAGAAAAATATTATTTTTTTAGTGACACATTATGGCTCGCCTTAGCTTGAGTACAACATCTTTCTTTTTATTGACACAGTATCTTAGCTTCGGCATGAATGGGCCGGCTCGACTGGAGTGATACCACTGCCGCACAGAAAACCGGCGTGAAGCAGCCCCTGTGCTAAGTTTCGCCGAGTGAGTGAGGGTACCGGAGGCCCACCCGGGGGGGATGGGGATAAAAGGTTGGCAGCGCACTTGTAAATCTACTGGTGTTGCAGGTGTCCATGAGCGGCGGCATTGCTTACCATCAGGTGATCCGCCTGCTCGTCTGCTACCTATCACATAAAAAAAAAGTATAATGGCTCGCCTTAGCCTGATGTTAAGCAAAAGGAGAGTCCACGTTGCAGTTACAAGGTACGCGATGACACGGCATCACATCTGTTGGGCTTAGGAGAAAACTCGCCCGAATAAAACTCGCCCGCGAATTTCAAGATTTTTTGTCTGGTCACTGTTCTAACCTAACCTAACCAATATTTTTGTGATGATTATACTGACTAAACTCGACTGGACGAAAAAATATTGGTTAGGTTAGGTTAGAACAGTGACCAAACAAAAAATCTTGAAATTCGCGGGCGAGTTTGTTTCGGGCGAGTTTTCCCCTAACCCATATGTTGGCACTGCCATACTGGCCCGCGAGATGCTTCTTCACGCTTCGTTTGAAGGAGTCCATTTAAAGGAGACAGAGGCTCATTGGATTTAAATTAATTTCATTAATATAATGTTTATTTTATTTAATCTTTAAGACACCCTGTTAGTCAAAGTGATCTCGGGGTCCTGGTTAGACTTTTAGGTCGCAAAGAAGTATTTTTGAATTTTTTTAACATCATAGATAGATAGGTTTTTTGATGGCTAATCAACATTAGATAAGCATGGTGATTAAGGACCTCGTTTACCACCTACGAGTAAAGTGTCAACTAATTTACTTGTCAATTAAAGTGGGTTCGGAGAAAATTGGCCCCTGGTTGTATTGAAAAAAATATTTAATTTTCAATTTTCTCCGAACCCACTTTAATTGTAGAGTAAAATACTTGACACTTTACTCAGAGGTGGTGAACGAAGCCCTAAGCCTAACTAACTTCGTCGGAGTAGCAACGACTTCATTTCTACGGGTATGTTGGGGACTTGTAACCTGCAGTAGGACATCAAAAAATATGCTGAAACCTTACTTTTACTTGAAAAATACATCTCCACCTCCAAAAAGGTGAAAGGTCCCCCTATTTTATAAAAATAACAGTCGATACACTGTGGGTTTAAATACTTCGACAGAATACTATCAAGATTTTTTTTCTAGTATCTAGAATGCGATAGATAGATAGATACTCTTTATTGCACAAAATATTACTGACTTGATAATATGTATTATAGCGGACGCGCCCGCGACTTAGATACGCCGTGGAGTTAATTATTACTTACCGTCTTATTTGGACATCCAACAATTATTTTATAAATGTAGCCTATGTGTTATTCTTGATGTAAAGCTATATTGTGGTACAGTACAACTTTGCCTTATATCTTATTTGAAAGATCATTATAGTAAGTATACATAGAATACCGTCGAGTAGGTTTTGAAGTTTAAAACAGAACAGGTACGTACAATACGAACACGTATCAATCTAAAAAAATATTTTAGTAGAACATTGTGCTGATTGTTCTCTAAAAAAAGTTTCAAAAACTGTGTCACTAAAAACTTTGCTCGGATTCGCGCACGTAGTGTTCCCACCAGCCCCCCTACCCCTAAGGCAAACGAGCAAGCGGGTCACCTGAAGGTAGTGGTAGATATCGATAAACACCAGTTTATCGATATCATCTACCTCCAAGCAATACCATACCTACCAAGGTATGGTATTGCTCTACGTAGAAAAATAAACACAATATATGAGTCATATAGTTTTGAAACTACACTCAAGTCATATCTAAATAAAGATTCAGCTGAAATCAACGGTCAATTTTGCCATTGACCAAACTTATCTTTATTAACTTGACATGGCAATATGGAGTTATGCCCAGTCGACCTTAGTTTGACCAGACAGGTAAATCAAAGTTTATACCTTAGATAGCTTTCACCAGGAGCTTAAATACTTGACTACCTACAACTACACTCAGAATGTTCTCGAAACATGAAAAAGGCTAGCCAAGAAAGCATTTTCCATCTCTTTTACACAGGCAAACTTGAGCTCCTATGCAGAACTAAAATAAAGAAGTTTGACTAACAAATTAATCACCAACTTACTAATAAGCTGAAAATAAACCACTAAACTTAAGTCGTTAGTCAACACGGTAAAAACTTCCTAACGAACTAATACAACTAATAGGGCCTCTAACAGGAACGAAGTTTTAACTAACCGGCTAAACAAAAAACGCCAATTACGAGCCCACATCCAACTTACATCGCGCTAAAACAAGAACCCAGTGCACTTCGCGAAAAAAAGGGGTGACTGCATCCCCTTCTGGGGGGAAAGAACACAAAAATAGGGTGTTAAGAGCCGCCATCTTGGTGTGGGCGAATGATGGAAGCCGTACAATTGTTTGTGACGGCGCGTTCCAAATTTGAAATGGATGAATGCTGATTGAGACGTCATCTTTTGAATTTCTCTTTTTTCTTTTTCGATGCAGCCAGTGTTCTTCCTGTAGTATTTGGATGAAGAATGTACAACAAGGAGATTAAATCACTACGTTATAATATAAAGATAGACTATAGTAAGACAGATAGGTACATTTACCGGCAGTTGTTATTGTAAATTATACAAATATTTTAATTATTTACGTCATAATATCCTGCTTTAAACCTACGTTATAGTCATCTAAATAGATGTAGTGCACAATGTTGCCTATTTTATGTTATTAATGAGTCCATTAATAAACATTAAACCGACTTACATGTACCTACATTATGGTAATGTTAATATGACATTTTTGAAGATCCACTAAGTTGCGAGACTTGGTTTTTTGACAAGTATTGGTTTTTATGGGTGGTTTTGTCAGGTGACCAAGTGTATAATAAAGTTTAGTAAATAGTGTCTTCATAAGTAAACGTTACATGAAAGAAAAGTCACCTATAATGACAATGTCACCATCGTAAATGTTTATTTCCTTGCGTTTATAAAAACAGAACTATGAGTACAAAATAATTTTATACAGCAGTAAACAACCGTACAATAAGTTAAGGTTTTTATGCTCAAATAACATAAAGTTGATAAGTTTCATTACACTTAGCCAATTACGTTAATAATTCACCTGCCATCATGGCGTGCCATAGTTTAATGACACAGTGCGGAACTTTTATCAGTAAAGTAACTTTGTTTATTTTTGTAAGTGGCCCGCCCTCGCTTCGCTTCGGTATTTTAATTTTGAAGAACGAAGTAAGATTTTAGGTACAGTAGTTTTGGCTGGCCGTCGATAGATCAGTCAGTCAGTCACAGGCCGAGACGTTACCTCTTTATTAAAAGTAAGATAGAAGATGTGATAGGGGGCAGACGAGCAGAAGGACCATCTGACGGTAAGCGATTTCTGTCGCCCATTGACACCTGCAACAACAGTACAAGTGTCAACCTTTAACCCCCTTTTTCCTAGTAATCCCACTAATATTATAAACGTGAAAGTTTGAAAGTTTAGATGGATGGATGTTTGCTCCTCTTTCACGCAAATACTACCAAATAGATTTTAATGAAACTTTACAATAATATAACTTATACATCATAATAACACAAAGGTTACAATTTATAAAAATATATTGCGTGGATTGTCCAAAATATGACGATAAGTGTAACTAACTCCACGCGTACGAAGTCGTCGGCGACCGCTAGTTACAATATAAATATGAATAGAATAAATGAAACGCGACGCAGATACAGAGAAGGTAACAATAAAGAAAGAAGATGTGATTGTGTGTGGACAATCAGGTCCCGACCTCAGCGTTTGCTGTTTCGGCTACCATCGCTTCTCAGGAGGGAATGATGGTGGAATAATAGAATGGCGATATTTTCTCACTGTTTCTTAATTAATTACGGCACATAACAATGAGTAGGCGGGCCTCTGGCCTCCTCAAGCTAATTGCGATTGTTGCATCGCTACTCAGCATTGGCTGGAACTAAGAAGGCGTGTACGCGTTGCGTTTTTTGTAAAGCTTAGACGGTTTTTTCAAGCGATTATGAAGTTGCCACACTGCAACGGTAGTGGCGTTTACGACATTTTGAGGTGAGTTATGGAATAGTGGATATAACCGTTTTTGGTGTTGCAGTATACTTACTGCTACCTACCTACAGTTAATATTTTGTATTGCAATTAGTAATGGGGTAAGAAAGTGTGTATTTCCGAAAGGAGGTTGTATTTTTAAGAACTAAGCATGCTCCTCTGATTTTTCAAATTTGCATTGTGTTTCTACCCTTAGATTGGCAGTGAGGAAACCTGAACGTTTGAGTTTCTCAAATTTGTGGATTTCAAATGGTTCAGCCACTACATTAGAAAGAAAAGGTTTCAGAAGTTGGTGTGTAATTTTGAATGCATTTTGGTTTGTCTATTAAAAAGTAGTTATTAAACTCGTAACACCTCACATTTCTGAATTTTGTTTTGTTCGTTTTTTGAAACGTTTTGTTCCGTTACCGATATTTTTTTGTTCAGGTCTCGGCGATATACCTATCCGATTTTGGTAATTGACTTCTTACAATGAAAAAAAAAATCGTTTTGTATGAAAATTTAGTTTTGATCAAAGTTTAGTTTCAATACATCCTCATCTTCTATTACTTTGGAAAACTTACCATCCATCAATTTCACATCTACCCTATCACATTATGTACAATCGCCGACAAAACTCCTAACGCCAGTAACTAATTCGGAGCAAAAACGCGTGGGGTCGCCGCCACCCCCAGCATGCCATAAATAAACACATAAAGACGTCGTATTAAACCGTCATTGTAATCAGCCCCCTAAAAAGTGACGCAAAAAATTTTGGGGCACGATTCTCCACCCTCGGTGGATTTTTTTCTCTGCACGTCACCCCACAACTCCACATCTCGTTCGCGTTATTGGTACATAATAGGTATCGATTTTCGGGGAGTGACTGCTTTTGTGTGCGTCTGTACATATTTGATATGTTTGATTGTACATAATTTATTATGTGTAATGGTTGGTATATTTGTGGGGTGAAAATTAAATAGCGTGCTGTTAAATGCAAAAATTGGAGACATGCAATTGCATAGGTATTACATTTTTGAGTAGGTGTAGAAATGCAGGCGTTTTTCAATAGTTCATTGAACCCTGTCCCCACACTATTATACTGACTAGTAATTACTTTACTAGATAAATAAACGTAAACAAACGTTAAGTTCAGTCACTTCGACTTTCTAAATCTTAGCTATCTTACATACAATTTGACATTCATAAATGTTCTGTATAAATACTTCATATAAACGGGACTAAGCGCGACGAGATTTAATAAGTACATTCTAGCACTCAAGCATGTATAGTCCGAGGCAAGAAAGTGTAGTTATGACCTTGAGTGCGCAGAAACCAATTTTGATAGAAAGTCTTCTTTTTTCCAAGTGCGCAAAGATAACGGTCATCGCTATACTTTCGTGCCTCCAGCTATACTGCTTGACGTTTCGACTGCATTACAATAGCCCTAACACAAGCCATAACGTAATAGATAATGTTCTGTATGGACTTATACTGAATAATGAATAAGTATTTCTATTTCAAGTAACTCATGAAATAAATCTAAAAAGTAAATAATATTCAAGTTCAGCTGGAAGCTATTAGCTCTAGTATTAATAAAAATGGATAAAATTATCAACTCAATTTTACTTATCACGAAACCACACATTTCCAAACTCCAAAGTATTTCGACCCCTGGCGTTTACGGCGAAAACTTTTTCGGCATTTTGTCCTATCTCCAAAGATTTAATTTAAGAGGCATTATCTCTTAACCTTAGTTTGATGTCCGACGCCCCTGGGAGGCATAACTCACTCGCCCTCTTTATGACATAGCCAGTTATTTTTCTCCTACTTAATTGGGTGAGACGTTTTTATCGGCGAAGTGTGGCGATGGGTGAAAAATAAGGCTGATAAAAGAATTTGGGAGACTTTGTCGAGTGATAGGTTTAAATTTTTACGGGTGTTTTGGTTTTGAGAGGTGGGTATTCTATTTGCTGGTTGATCGTTAAGGCACAAAAATAAATGGTCCTTTTACCAGGGGGTTTTTAGGGGTTAGACCAGCAGACGGATCCCATAACGTTGTAAGGCGCAGACAGCAGACACAATAGAAAATATTTTTTATGCCTTTTAAAAGGCTTTAAGGTCTTAACGATGTTAAGGCGGTTATTGCCGCCCACGGATTCCCCCAACATCATTCTGCAATGATGAAATGGTGTCTAGCTCACTTGTGACTGCCACAAGTGAGCTAGACACCATTTGAATCCCTTTCCCTTCGATTGGGCCTCCGGTACTCTCACTCACTGGGCAAGATGTAGTGCAGGCGCTGCTTTACTTGTTGTGTGAGTTCGTGGTAACACTCCAGTTGACCCAGCCTATTCATGCCGAGGCGTGGCTTTTCGGCGGTCAAAACAAAACACAAAAGGTAAGGTATCAAACCCATACCATTTTGAGCGTAAGGCATGGTAACTATCAAATGCGCAGGTCTGTCTTCAGTATACAATTGAGCCTAACCAACACTATAATTTCACAACATCAAGATGAAATCCGAAGTGCAATAAAAAATACCTAAAGGCCAATGATTCAATCAACGCAGTAGGTAAACCGCATACAACCTCCCACACGATTCCAGTAAACTTTGAACCTTATCCCAATGACATAAGTGCAACCGTCCGAGTTGGCAATGACTTTCGTACTGCATGTGCAATGAATGATCCACTTCACGCGTCCAGACCGCTAGGTACCAACAACCTTGGTTTTGAATTCTCGGCGAAGCCGGTTTGCGTTAGAGATCCCTAAAGAATTCAAATAAATTATCTCTTACGTAGACTCCGTACTAAGTAGCTTAAGCACTTGTGTTACAGTCAGACAACAGAGGTAAGTATTACAAAATATATAATACTTAAATACATATATTACACCCAGGCACTGAACAAACACAAGTACTTATTCAACAACCTTTGGCGTATGAGGCCGGGCTATACCAAATAAATTTTTCATACATTGACTGGACTCCGTACTAAATAGTTTAAGCACGTAATACAGATATTATAGAACATTGATTCAGTTGGGTCTAATTAGGTAATTTGCTTGGTGAGGAAAAAACATCGTCACGAAAACCTGTACGTTTGAGCTGCGAAGGTTAGGCGGTTTCGCTTCAATCCCCAAAACTTGAATCATGGTTTGAAAGTACCCCGGGCTCCAATGCGACAGCTTTGGATGCAGCCGGGAATACACGCTTAGATGAGAAAGATAATGGGACACAATGGGGCTTACATATCCATAAGGATAAAAGCCCCTAACTAAAGAATAAAAAAAAAAGATGAGAGAGATACCGACATTTTTACATGGACATTGTCTTTAGTACGTTAATTATACCAAAAACAAATAAAATACAATTCTACCCCGGACTCACAAAGATTATACGGAACCCAATTCCCTCGTCAGATTATGACTTGGCACGTTTTTTCTCGCACAGGTCTAGTTACGGTTGTTGAGGGTAGGAACGAGTTCCAAGATGAAAGGGCTCGGTGTAGGGTTTCGACGGATTTCGATTAGCTCATTACCGTCGGATGAAGCCGAGCCGATATTGCAAAGAAACAAACGAAGGGGGGTTAAAGAAAGTATGGTTTGATGAATACTTCACATAAACGGGACTAAACGCGACGAAATTAAATAAGTACATTCTAGCACTTACTGCTTGACGTTTCGGCTGCGTTACAACAGCCGTGGTCACAAGCGAATTGTTCTGTTCTGTTCGCTTGTGACCACGGCTGTTGTAACGCAGCCGAAACGTCAAGCCCTAAGTGCTATAATTTCGTCGCGTTTAGTCCCGTTTATGTGAAGTATTTGTATAATGCAACGCGAAAGTTTAAAAACATATGGTTTGATGGTTTGCTATGTGCGTAGGAACTCGTAGGTAACTAGATAGATGTTTTTATTGCATAACAAAAACTCCTATTTTAAAATCAGAAAGCAATAAAATAAAGCGGTTTTCAAAATTTTTTAGTTTCACGTTTTTCATTTCAGTGACTCCGTGTCTATTTTGTTAATGGGATAGATGGCAAACAGTTTTTTTTAACTTTAGTATTTCCTCTGTTGTCTAATATCTGTAACACACGTGCTATGCTACTTTTTACGGAATCACATCATGTGTGAGATGTGTATGAGATGTTATATGAATTTAAAAAAACTTTTTGTCAACAGTCAACAAAACTTACAGATGTCAATGTGTCATCCCATTCATTATCACTCAAAATGTCAATGATTATGAATCAGAGTATAGGTATAGTGCCTAAAGTAAGAATAAGATAATAACATAAAAAGTGATGAGTGTATTTATAATAATGTGTATCTCTCAGATGGTGGATTAATTTATCTTCATAATGGAAAATAAGAAAACCTTTTCAAAGATAACAATCAATTTTAACACACTTTTTTAAGTATCAATAGCTTTATTGTTAGGAATGCCATTATGATCACAATGATATTGGCTCGTGCCAATAACATATTGACGCTTTACTATTGATCTTTAACCAAAGACGCAGGTAAAAATGCAAAAAAAAACTTACAAATCCTAACCCTTAACTGCTACTGTAAAAGATTTGGCCATTTTTTACAAAGGCATAATTTGACAGACCTTTTTTGTCGCGACTTTTTTTCTTTTGCGACACTTATCTGACGTGTGAATTGAATTTTGATTATGGGATCTTTTTTAATTTTGGGGTCGACTTTTTGTATATTTTTTTCTGTGTTTGCCACTTAACTCGATCACGGTAGATGTATTTTGAATTATTTGTTATGGATACAGGTTTTTTTTAAGATTTACTTTTTGCTTTTTTAAGTTTTTTTTTGGAAAAAACGTGTGAGTTGGTTGAAGAAGTTTGTTTTGCATAAAGTAAAGTTTACATTAGAGCAAAAACAATTTGCATTGTGCATTCTTGGTGTGTGGGAAAGTGTCTGTGACAAATGTAATTATTTTTTTTACATTTTATGAACAAGAATAAAGGGAATATTATGATTTCCATGATTTGCATTTTAACGTATTGTATATTTATTTAGGCAACCGTTTAAACAACTAGTTTTTGGAACTTATGCCATGGCGTTTGCACTTTGCAAAGCGCCGAAAAACTATCAAAAACACTTTGAAAAATATTTTTTAATTCAGTTTTGCTATCGGCATAGATAGATAGATTGATAGATGTTCTTCATTGCACTGAAATAGCATCTCCAGCCTGGATAATATCAATGATACAAATAATTGATATATATTATATAATACAGAACCGAAATAAAATTACTTACTCTATGTACCTACCTATACAATTGTATATAACTAATGCAATCATTTAGTATTCATTCATTTATTTTATGTATTAACACGGGAATTTAAAACACAATGAAACACCGTATTCGATCAGACTAAAATAAAAAAGTTCATATTTGTTGATTTCTCTCTTCCTAGCCAAATCAGAATCCTTAATAGGCACCCATGTTCCTTGATCGAAACCCATAATCAACTCAATACCACCCCTCTGCTCCCTCCCCCTCCCCCCAGACATCATCAACAGAATGCGACGACTAATTAATTTCCTAGCGAAAAAATTAAATTAAGGGGTGGAAAAATTTGCCGAAACTTAAATAAAAATGCAGATAGGTAGAAGTTTGTTAACAAGGGCCTTCTTTGAAGTTTGGAGGGTTGGGTTAGGGGTAGGTATCAGAATGGAGAGGTGAGGATTGAGCCACGTGTTGGTTATGTAGCTGGCCCCCAATTCTCGTGCTTGTGATATTTATCGAAAATAGAAGTATATCGCGAAAACTTACTTTTTTTTGTATAGTTTTCATGCGATATTCCGATATGTTTTTTATATCGCGTATCACCAGCATTGAGGGCCTGGTAAATAAGTTATTTAATGATAAGTTTAGTCTACAGACACTTGGCCTGTGCTTTTGTTTGCTTTTTTTAAATAAATGTATAATGTGTAATGTAAGCATGAGATTTTATAATGAAAAAAATAAATAGTGTGTCATCTAGTTTTATTTAAAATGACCTTTCTATCTCAATTTTGAGACCTTTAAATAACAACCTTAAATACTAGGAGATAAAACGAAATGCCATTTCAAATTCATGAACCATTTTTGAGATAGGACATTTTGCGTGTTCATAAAAAACCCCTATGTAGACAGACCTATAGTGCATTTTCGTAAACTACTCTTTCTTGTACTTACACAATTTATTTTTTCCATTCTGTATCAAGTAGGTATACCATTGATCGCACATAGTAAATAAGGATTCAGATTACACGATGGCTGAAGGCCCCCTGTTTGATTTCCATAATTGCAACGGAGAAATTGGAAAAAGAAAAATGCTCTTTTTACCAGCGCTGTTTGTTTAGGCAAATGATTTTCGGCTTTAAACAGGTAACGTCGGCAAAAATGTTATACTTATAACTTTTAAATATATTTTTTAAAGAAAGAAGTATCCACATTGTGCACAGTAGTTCTACATACTTACTAATGTGTCAGTATTGTTTTATTTAGTTAAGTGATGTTCTTACCATAAGAACTACCTAAATCCATAATATGTACACGAATGTTGATAATGATGATTGGGAAACATCCTTTTATTTACTAACTAATTCTATTCGTTATTGAAACAGCTTTTTATACACTAGTATTCCTTATCTAATCAACTTACTAAAAGTCATAGAAAACTTATTACTAGATTTTAGCAAAACCATAATCAGCAAAGGTGACAGATCTTTTTTGTAATTTGTAGCTCAGCTCTGTATAGATTTGAGTTTTTTTTTTAACACGTTGGTGGACAGTAAAATTGAAAATTTCTTCCAAAATGACACTACTTATTTGCATACATCGTCTGTGGGCGTACTGTCAAAGCAGTTGCACTTTAACCCCTAAATGGTATCGTTTCGTGACAGTACGCCTATAGGCGCCCATCGCGGCGTCATCTGAAGGTCGGTAATCTTTGTCGGAAGCGTATTCCCCATCATCAGCATATGGATCTTATGGTTTTTGATCCCTTTCTATAGATAAATTCATTATTGTTTCAATATCAAAAACAAACAATCACTAATTTCGACATGAAATTACCTTATACGTAAATTGCAACAATTGAATTTGAATATTTCGATAAATAAAACAGTAAAAATACGTTGATTACTTACCACGGTAGCCGTTATTTGCGCGCGAAAACATAAGGTGACACGAAATCAGGTCAGGTGACAGTACGTGACTAAATGTATGAAAACACGACGCCCATAGACGTAGTGAGCGGGCGGGGAGGGACCAGAATTCTATCAATGTGTGTGTACCTTAACGTGTTGTAGACCTATGCCAGATGACAGTATGAAGACGGGATTGCTTTTGCGGCGACACTACTACATGGCCCACCTTGTAAGAGTATTAAAAATCAAACGCCCTCAGACGTACTGCCGTGAAATGAATAAAAACTAGGACGTCTATAGGCGTTCTGCCGTATCATTGTTTGCTACCTAAACGCCTGTGGACGTTACTGTCCACCATCGTGTTAACTGGGTAAACAATAAATCATTTCATAAGGTATTACATTGTTCAAAAAACTATTAAAATATAAAATTTGAGAAGACTAAATTCCTGTTAGAAAAATAATCAATGCTTAAAATATTTTTTTGTTGACTCTACGTATAAGGAAAATAATAAATGAGGGAGGTGTTTTGACAACTGCTATTGTTTTCGCGTTTGAGTTTTGACAAATTAGTATTAAATAAGATTTTGATGTATAAAATTATGTATTTTACTACGAGATAACTACAGGATGTATCTGTAAACATTTTACATTCATATAACAACTTATTTTACTAACGATTCTGAACAGAAATTGTATTGTAGGACAATAATAATTTTCGAAAAAGATGGAGCGTAGGTATTTCCATAGTGAAGAAAAATTTGTAATTTTTCTTACCCAGGAGAAATTGATTTAAAAGATTTATGAGTATAACTAGTGGCCCGCCCTCGCTTCGCTTCGGTATTTTAATTTTTTGAACGAAGTAGAATTCTCAATAATCAAAGTAATTAGCAAAGAGAAATTTTACTGATACTTATAGGATTGATAATTTTGGTGATCATAACCTTAATGAAGGAATCTCAAAAAGATTTGATTTAAAAAATGTTGGGGAAACTCTATAACTTTACTTTGTCAAATTAAAATCAGTTCCCCAGTCACCCCTATAAGGGGAAGGGGGGACTCTTGCAAAGCCTAAATACCAATTTTCAAGATTCTAGCTTCAAAAAATGGCAATACTTCGTTTCAACCCCCCTTTTTCCTCCCCTTTTTAGGTGTGAAGAAAAAAATAACGAATTCACTTTCATTACAACTTGTAGGCTAAGCCCAAATACCAAGTTTTAAGAATCTAGCTTTAAAATTGACAATACGGTGTGTTATCCCCCTTTCTCCCCTTTTTAGGTTGAAGAAAAAAATGCCGAATTCAATTTCTTTACATTTGCATGCAAAGCCCAAATAGCAATTTTCAAAGCTCTTGCTTTAAAAATGACGAATTTTCCATACGACGTTTTAAACCCCCTTTCTCCCCTTTGTAAGCTGAAAGAAAAAAAATGCTGAAATAACTTTCATTTAATTTGTATGAAAAACCTAAATACCAATTTTCAAGACTCTAGCTTTAAAAATAATAAATCTCCCATACATTGTTTTAACCCCCATTCACCCCCTTTATGGCTTGAATTAAAAAAGAAACTAAAACAGGTCAATTTTTATTTTTGATAAACAACCATAATCCAAATTTTCAAATCTCTAACATCAAAATTGAAAGACTTTCATACTAACGTAAACCCCCCCTTTCACCCCTTTAGGGGGTGAATTTTGCAAAACCCCTTCTTAGTGCGCGCCTACATAGTAAGAACTACCTATGTTTCAAATTTCAATGATTTAGGTCCAGTAGTTTTGGCTGTGCGTTGATAGATCAGTCAGTCAGTCAGTCAGTCAGTCACAGGCCGAGGCGTTACCTCTTTATTAATAGTATAGAAGATAGAAGATAATAACTTGGCGTTAAAATGTTTTATTTTTCATCGTCGTGGCTTAGTAAGACAGAGACACTCATTATATAAACTTACTAGAGATGCAATTTCAAGGGAAAAAATCACGCATTTCAAAATTTCGTATAGCAAATAGGTAACGCCCCGTTGGTCTAGTGGCTTAAGTACCGGGCCGTGATAAGTAGGGGTCGAGCAAAAAGTATATTTCGAATTTTTCGAACATAGCTCAGGTTTGTGATCACCAATCCGCATTAGGCAAGCGTGGTAATTACGCCTAATCCCATCATAGTAGCGATGACTTGATTTTTATGATGGAGGCCTTTGCTCTGCATTGGCACAGTATATACCTAGGCTGATACTATAATTTCAATAGGCAACGAAAAAATTCAAAGACATCAACCATTTTTAGCAACTGAGTCTTGCCACTTTCAAAACAAAACATCTCATCTGTATTTTCTAATTTCATCTTCGATATTTGCATTGCAATTACGTCTTTAAAGCTCAAACTCGGGTGCAGCCTATGTACATTTTTATATAGGGACGTCGTAGAATTAACAAATCTAATAATGCGCAATAACAAGCCGTGGGGGAGGCATCTGATTCGAAAAAACCTGGCGTAGAGGGTGTGTGGACTGGCGGGTGGTAAAGTGTATTATTGAATAGTCTGGCAGCGGTTGGAAATAAAATAAGAATATAAAACAAACTCGGATAAAGCAACGGCAACGGAATAATGAAAAATCTTATGAGGTATCACCAATTTACGACAGAATATAGCTTTTCTCTCTAGCTTATACTTAATCCAGCCGATATGTCAGCTAGTTTGGACATCGCATGTTTTTATTTACTGAATGAATACCTATCGCTAGTACTTGATAGTTATTTTGTCACTTATATTTATTTATTTAATACATACATAATACATAATACTGCACACATATTTGGTGTAACGTTAAACATTACGTCCATTAACCACCTCTTGACCAACCATTCGATGCATTCTGAACAAAATGTATTGTTATGTGTTTTGGAAAATTTTGTCTAATACGGACCCATATAACATTAACAAGTCGCGTGACTAAATTTGTAAGAAAAGTGTTGTTTTTTTATTATTATATAAAGATATATTTTTATAGAGAACAAGAGTATAATAGGTATGTTACACAAAATGACGAAGTAAAGATCGACAAGTGTTATAATGACGAAACACTACGCGGTCTAATCGACACCTAGCGCCATCTTGGCCAAGTTTGGGACTTATAAATAAGTGAGTCCAGAAACGAAGTGATGTCGGGTCACTATCACTAATAAAGTAAAAAAAGGACAAATATATTGCGCTCCTGATCTCGCCTGTACATCCCGGTGTCCCCACCGATCTTAGCAAAATTTCTTCAACAAATCCCTCCTTTTGAAATCTCATATGCGCGGGGTCTTTTCCAATATACTTTTAATATATTTCGGAGGGGAAGCAATTTTTCCGTCTTGTTGTTAATGCATCGGTGGCTGTATTTGAATTTTAAAAGGATTTTTGAGAACACTTGGGGGAGAGCAAATGAGGTCTTGTTTTGCCTTAGGATATGTTTTGTACATAGAGTGTTGGATTAAAAATTATAAATTTATTTGCAGCTTTTTTACTGTTAAAAAAATAATTTCTTTTATATTCTATACTAACTATAAAAGTATGAATTCTATACACAAACAAAGACAAAATGTGTCCATGTGTATGTGACTATGCGCTTAACTTTAACGTCGTAGGGCCCAGACAGCAGACACAATAGAAAATCAATTGTTTTATGCCTTTTAAAAAGGCTTTTGGGTCTTACGACGTAAATAATATAGACGATAAGCCGAATTACGAATATAGTCTATAAAAGTTTGTATTACGTTATAAAAGTATGATTGTGGCTCTTTCACGCATACACTATGTATTTCGATGAAACTTTATAGGTACTTAATCGAGCAAAAGTATGTTTCGAATTTTTCGAACATAGCTCGGGTTTGTGATCACCAATCCGCATTAGGCAAGCGTGGTGATTAAGCCTAATCCCATCATAGTAGTGAAAACTTGATTTCTATGATGGAGGCCTTTGCCCTGCAGTGGGACAGTATTTAGGCTGATACTTTAATCGGGCATAAATATTTTGTACACCAATTTCCCCACGTCTTACACAAACCATTGTGAACTAATTTGTTCTAGGACTTTTAGAATTTCGAACCTTCCTTTCCTTTGTTTGTTCCATTTAGCCTGCCGCACGCACACATGCGTTTTCCGAATTCGATTTTCGAATTCAAAATTCCGCATTCGGGCATCCGAATGCATGGATTCAATAGGTATAAAATACATGTACTATGTAACGCACATGTGTACGGTTTTTTTTCCGATCGTTTTATAAAATAAATTTGAAAAATCTTTTTCGATTCGATTCCAATAAAAAAAATCTGAAATCCATTGTTTCTATTCTGCGGAAAAAGTAAGTAGGTATAATAATCGCTATAACCCTAAACTGCAACAGAAAAATCCGCCATCATATACCTTCATAAATAAACTAGTCGTGATGGGGGTGTCGCCCCATCATTACGGTCCGATCGATACTTATCCTATCAGCCGTTCGCCGCGATTGCCCCCGTGAACACGAGAGGGTTATGAGTTTCGGGGTAAGAATAAAAACATAGTATGTATATTGTATATAGCGGTACAGTACATACTACTAAGTAGTGTGTATCACTTTTTGTACGTAAGTAAGTAAGTAAAACATTTATTGATCACAGACAAAAAAAGCTACAATATAACAATAGATAGGATACAGAATAACATTAAAGGCATAGAATATAAGTAGGTACACATAACGGAAAAGAACATTTAAGAACATAAACGTTCAAAATCATTAACATAAGTCCACAATTTTTTCATTTTTTTTTCAAATAGATAAGGTAGTCAATAAGGTCCAAACTCAGCATATGCTGCAGCTGCTTCATTGAAGCCATTGCGGCGCTGGTCTGCAGTTTGGACCTTGAGAGACGTTGAGAGAAACGAGTTAGATTAAAAATGACACACACTTTATTTATCGCGAGAGAGAGAGAAAGAAACAATGCAACAAACAACAAGACCGACAAGTTTATTGATAATTATTAAAAAAAAACCGGCCAAGTGCGAGTCGGGCTCGCGCACAAAGGTTCCGTAGCAGCAAATATAATAAACTTATTACAATACTGTAGTATATTTTTGATCTATCTTATAAGGTTCAGCCATCGTTTTCAGTGTAAGCACAATAACTTAACCAAATTACAGTTAAATCAACCTATCTCAAAACTATAAGAGATACTTTGATCAAACCAAAAATCGTTGAAAGAGTTAATTAGCATGCATCACCTCTATTTTTTTTTAGAATTTTTATACCCCGTAGTTATAAAAATAGAGGGGGGGGGACATACTTTTTTACGACTTTGAGAGCTGATATCTCAAAAAACCGTTCACTTTAAGAAAAATGTTTTTTAGAAAACTTTATAATCATTTTAAAAGACCTTTCCATTGATACCCCACACGGGTATGTACATCGAAAAAAAAAAATTTTCATCCCTCAGTTACATGTAGGGGGGGCCCCACCCCCAATTCTTTTTTTTACTATTTAGTGTCATATTTTGTAGCGGTTCATACAACACATATTCCCATCAAATTTCATCACTGTAGTACTTATAGTTTCCGAGTAAATCGGCTGTGACAGACGGACAGACGGACAGACGGACAGACGGACAGACGGACAGACGGACATGACGAAACTATAAGGGTTCCGTTTTTGCCATTTTGGCTACGGAACCCTAAAAAAAGATGAAAAAGAAGGACAAACAACAAATAATAATAATGTACTACTTAATTAGTAGATATGCATTAGAGTGTTAAAAAAGTGTTTAAGGTGTCCGACAATTTATGTTAAACGAAACTGCTGTAGTAAGTAAGATGAAACTCACGTGCGGACAGCTAAAGGAATAGAAATCCTTGCTCAGGTCTGTTTTTGACAAGTTTATAAGCGTTTAAAAAACTTAACGTTTAAGTAAGGGGCTACAATGACGAAGCTAGCGCCGCCAACCTATTTACACTGATTACGGCGACAATATGATTTTTTAACAAAGTAAAACTCTACAAACTTAGATGCAAGTAAATTGGATTTTTCGAGATGCAATACCTACATATAGCCCCTTATTCGATATAGCCACTTAATCTGAAACTGTACGTATTAATATCGCTTGTCTTAAAAGCAAATACATAAAAACCATTAAAAACAAATAGATCTGATAATTAGCAAAGTTACCGCCCTGTCTTTAGCAGGCCCTTAATAAATACTGGGCCTTTTTGCCAGCAAAAGATTGACCTTTGCCCTTTTCTTGGATTCGAATAAATAGGGCCAAACAGTTTGGATTTTTGTTTCCTTACTTTTTCAAGTTGTTAGAAATTATGTAGGTACCTTATCAATAATTCTATTCAACATTTTGCGTAAAATTAATAGGTAATATACTTAGTTTTGATTAAAAAAAATCAACATTCAAAATTGCTTTATTCAGTTTAAGTCCCTTACAGAACATTATGAATGTCAAATGATAATATTCAGATGTACTCTTAATAGTTTAAAAATAGTTACCTAATACCTATTAATTAGGTACCTACATTATATGTTAATTAAAAATTCTACGGTTGAAAAAATGAAAACATCTCTCTCATAACAGAAATATTCTAAATTCAAACTGCAGAATCAAAATGCAAAACTAATCGCATCTGCGCACTGGCAACTAATAAAACAAAAATAACTGCCGTCGAAAAAAAACAAAAGCCACCGAACAATAGAACCCGAACGTCCGTCACGTTCCCATAGTAAACCGCGTAAGTGTAAAAAAACAATTTTAATTTTATTCGCCTTCATCTACATATTGCACCTTTGCTAAGACAATGGCTACCCTTACGCATAGTGATGTCACAACACAAGTTAAATTTTGACACTCAAGTTTGCAAAGCAAAGTCAAATAAAATATTAGTCTATACTGTCCCATTGTAGGAGGCATTCATCATAGAAATCAATCATCGCTACTATTACGGTATTAATGTGATATTATGATGACACTTGACTCATTCGAGTTATTTGATAGATGAAACGAACAGAAGGTAATATTGTATCATTCACGGCTTATAGGTTTCCAGTGAATTGAATATCATTTTTTGTCAATACTATGTTTTGTTTCATTAATTCAATTGTCATAGTACACGAAATAGAATTCTGGTGCAGTTACCTGCCTATTTGGCGACGGATTTTAATGACAGACTCATCCACTTTTGATACCAAATAGACTTTTCTTTTTCACTTCACATACTATGATAAATAAAGGAAAAGTTTTTATTGGCATTATTATTCTATTAATTATGTTATAGGTACAAAGAACATTAAATAATTCCTTCGCGTTACAAAAGTTATTCAAGTGATGCTAGTCATACTCGTATTGAACTCGAGTCGAAACGTTTTCAGGTCACTCGAGTAAGACGCAGACGCATCACTACCAACCCTTACGCTGCCTACATCTGTTCAGTACCCTTTCCCATTTATTGTTTATAGTTACAAAGGTAAAAATATGACACAAAGAGCGACGTTGACACAATTACGTTTTGACCCCTGGAAGAGTGTTAAAACAAAAAAAAGACTGTTAAACCAGGAACAGGTTTGAATTATCATCTGAAAGGGTAAGTGAGATGTAAACTGGTGAAGTGTTTTCGTCAAGGGTTGGCAGATCGTTGTAGAAAATGTTTTAAGTATTCTAATAATTTCGTTATTTTTTTAATAGTTTCTGTTTAGAAATGGAATCTCTTCCTATTTTTTAAACGATGAAATTATTTTCATCTACTAAAAATAGAGGAGGTTCTATTTTCGACGGCATAAATTAATACCGTTTTATGTGTTCATCGAGTTCTCCAATTTATTGACCGAATTAAATATTATAATACCTCTTTCTTTTCATGTGACATGTTACAAAAATATTATTTTTAGTGTTTATTGAAGCCGGTTTTTTTTTGTAATTCATCTCCGAATTGTGGTAATAACTACAACCAAAAAAAATAAAATAGGCTCGAACAAATTGGTTGGTGTAATTCAAAGGTTTTATATTCCTATACCTATTTACGTTTTAGTTAAATATATTTGGTGTTTATTTTGCACGGTGAATAATTTGATAGTATATCATATACCTTTTTTGACATATTAAATATATGTTTGAATTTTAATAAATATTCTTATTTAGTTGTATAAGTGAGAATCAGACTTTAAGCAGTCTCAAGTGCCAACCCTATCCACTCACTTATATTTTAATTATTACTTCCTCTTCCCCAATGCACCGAAGACATTGTCCCTTCGTAATTTATTCATAAATCTCCTTAGAATACACCATAGAGCCGCACCATAGTCTCCACATGCAAATCACATGAAATTAAAATCATAGACAATTGATTTTTTAATAAAAACTTTTTGTCACTGCCGCTTTTCTCACAGAACCAAAAACAGGATATTTGAGATTGCATAAGCGAATAAGATAAGAATATTTTTTAGAACTAGTTAACTGGTTTTAAGGTAAGAGTCCTTGCATTATTTTGTATTTTAATGCAACTTTTTTTATTTTATAAGTAAGTGAGACATATTTATGTTTGCATTATTAGCGGTGTGAAACTTTCTTTTGGATTTTTATCGTGGAATTTTTTGGATGAATTCGCTTTTAATGGTGTCTTAGACAACATTTCAACTGGCAATATGTTTTGCAACTCTTGTTTATACTACAAAATAAATTAGTTGTCATTAATAAAAATATTTTATTTTGAACCACTGAGATATTAATATTTTGTATTTTTGGTTTTTCACTCTGTTATTTTACTTAATTATGTACTAGTCAGAATTCCTATTTATATCTGATTACCTATTAAGGTTTGTAACATACAAAAAAATTCCACATGACAGGAGATAAGAAGGCGCCAAAAACATACTTATAAATGATTTGTAGACAAGTTATAAGTAAGAAGATGATACACTGAACGAATAGAGTTCATAAAATATATTCTTTATATCCCATTCAACATTAACACCAATAAACTACATTTAATTAGGTGCACTTAAAACCATAAATTTTCTATTAAACACGTAGTCAATCAAATGGCCGCTGTCTTATTTAATATTCCTAGCAATAAAGACCGTGGAACATTTAAAAATAGTGCCCTCTATATTTAAACCGACAAACGCGTCAGTTACACTTTTATTCCGCGTTTGAGAAATATGTAATTTATTTACTTACATCATTCTACGCGAGGCGATGGCAACAGCCAATCATAGCGTCAAATTGACACAATTTATGACCAATTTCATCGTGCAATTATGTACGAACAATCAATTCACGTCTTAAATACTCTTCTGTTTTACAAACTTATTTTTACCGTCGAATTATTCGAGTGTATTCCAATTTGAATTGTAACATTTGGTGTTAGGAGTCAACTTTCTTGCACGTTGAACGTTTTCAAAGTGTGACAAAACTGAACTAGGTAGACTCTTGCAGTATTTGTAACTGTCATTCGTTTATAGCACAAATAGGGCAAATGAAATAAAAATGTAGATAGACGGGTCCTTCATATTTATTAATTACAACTTTCGTAATTAACTCTAGCGTGACGGTTAAGTAATTTTATTGCTGACATAAGCGAATGAAAATAATTTAAAAAAATCGCGTTAACGGTGGTTTCACTATACGAGTGGGTACGCGAGTTAAAAAGAGCATTAAATTTTACCAAGAATCGTGATATACTTAATGAGGCGTTTTCTTAGAAAAAACAAAACTTTTCTTCGCCATTTCATGCCATCACTAGATATTGGCATGAAAGTCACTTCGCTTACTAAAGCTTACTAAAACGTTTTGGAACTTTTTTTTTGGAAAACGCCTCATTACTATGGCGTTTCCATAGCAACGTTCTTCTGTTTACGATACTAGCATAAACGCGAACGCTCGCAGGACTGCCAAAACGTGCTTCAAAAAAAAACGAACTCTACGCACGTAAAATTAATATGAAACCGCACCTATAGATCAAAGCATGATTGGACATAGTTTTGCAAACAAGAACCAACCCTCATTTTAGATGAAATTGAGTTATTCGTACATTATTGTCCTAGGCTGTCCTCTAGGTATGTTTTCTACATCCAAAGTTGAATATCTTAAATGCGCCAGACGATTCATTACACCAATCAACCTAGTCTCAAACTAGGGCAACTTCACAAACTGACTGTAATTAACTGGGGGTGTAAACCCAGAATACCCAGACCCAAGAAAATTTGGCAAATTTAGTTTACTTAATTGACTTGACCGGGAATCGTACCCGGGACCTTTCACGCTTCGGGCGAACACCTGTGCCACTGCGCCATCGAGGCCGTCAAAATCTCGAAAGTAACTTCGTAACTTTTTGTGGGTTAGTTCTAGTTTGTATAACTATGTCCAATCAGGAATAGATAGCGTAAGCAATTTTGTTTAATACTAAGTAGTGATTAATTTTCTCTTCCTATAAAGTTAGAAAACATTCAATCAAACAAAAGTGGACCCATAGATCATGTATTGTAATTTACCCAATCAAAAAAAACTAAGTCTATCACGATAGCCGCTAACAAATGGCCTATTTCCCGGAATAGTTAAAATGCAACCGTTCAATTAATTAGTCTAAGGCGAATTATGTGCTGCGGTCGTGTGCGGCCACTGACAAACAAGCGAACGGCCTACGTGACTGTGAGAATACGAAACCGCTGGATGTGGTGCAAGGGATAAGAGGACACCTTCAATCATAAAATCTCTAAATACACACTCCATATAGAAAGCGTTTGAAAAAGTGATCCCAACATTATTATTCGTACTTTTACTGATCTATGTTCGCTGGTATGTTATTTGTAACTGCGCTGGTAATCTGGCTGCTTGTCTGCCACCTGTCTGCCACCATTACATAACATGTCATATACATACCTACCTAAATTATTTTGAATTTCGAATATGTCGTGGAAATGCCAAAAAGTTCTCAGTGGATAATAACGCGACTTCTATGGGTCGTATTCGAAAATGCGCCAGACGATTCATTACACCAATCAACCTAGTCTCAAACTAGGGCAACTTCACAAACTGACTGTAATTACTGGGGCGTCAACCCAGAATACCCAGACCTAAGAAAACTTAAAAAAAATAGTTTTCTAAGTTGACTTAGCCGGGAATCGAACCCGGGACGTTTCGGGCTTCGGGCGGACCTTAGCCTCTGCGCCCATCGACGCCGTATCTTAATGAACTTATTATTGACTAAAAACTTTTTGGCAAACGCCTATACCTTGCACCAAACCTCAATAGTGATTTCTCCGAAGAGACGCGGTAAATGTATGTGATTAAATTAATTCTCTTACAATCCACTTGTTTTCACGCCCGATTGCGCTTGCGCACTTGTCTAGAATAAAAAGTCGTCTCATATCGGCTTAGTAATTATGATTGTTATTAAAAGTTTTCTAACGTATAATCTGATTAATTTTATTTAGCCTTTGATATAGTCAGATGAATTTTAATAGCACGCGTAACGGTGGGCTGGGCAATGTGCCTTAGGACTTACAACCTTTGGTCACAAAATAATTACACACAGAAAGTAGTCTGCCCACTAAGAGCTAAAAACGTGTCATGTACTCACACCACATTAATCCTGGCCTATGACATTAGATTGTCGAACTGTCGAGGTCTGTGGTAGAGGCCGCGCGCTTATGTACTCATGCCGGGCAACAACCCTAGCATATGTCGACGAACTCTTCTAAATTCAATAATCATCAGTATAATGGCCTCGAGAAGTGAGTAAGACGGTAAAAAAAAGTACAGTAATACAGAAAGCCTCTTCTATCCAAAAAAAAATTTACCTAAATTTAAAGTTTTTGATGTCAATTTCGCAGGATTATGGATTTATAGACTGCAACCAACTGCAACAGTAATCGCTCACTTAGGTGATATGTCTGCTCGTCTGCCACTAACGCATAAAAAACATCTTTATGAGAATAAGTCTTAAGTATTTGCAAAAGATCATCAAGTCGCGCATTGGTATAACAAGTTAAGTACCAGCCTTTGCTACTGTTTTTTTTTTAACCTGCTCAAAATCATAAATTAAGTATTAACGCTAGTACATAATTTGTTTACAATTGCCCCGGGCTTTTCGACCTTTTTGTTGGTCGTTATTGATACCTTCATTACTTCTATATCTGAAGCGATTATCGACATTTAGTTGTTTTTTTCAGGAGCCAGCTGAGCTGCCTTTTTCTCGCTAATGTAGCAATCCATTGACAGCCGCAGGCTGTTCCGCCCACTTATCTTAATAAATGTTTACCGTGAATAATCCACGGACGGTCGCGTGTTATTTCACTCACTAGACGAAATGCGCAGGTGCTGCTTTACGCCGGTCTTCTGTGAGGCCGTGGTGTCACTCCGCGCCAGCCTATTCATGCCAAAGCGTGGCTGTACCACGGTTAGAAATTTGGCAATTTTTCTGGTGTCATGTAGCGCGTCTCAAAATAGTCAAGGAATAGTTACAAAAAAAAAACAACTGAAAGTTAATTTTAAGTATAGACAGTCACACATAAAATTATACAAATCTGTCAAATTTCTTAAATCAATTCTCAACTTTGTGCCAAACATGTTTGGTTCAATATCAACTGAGGAATTTTGACAGATTATAGTGTTAACCTAATCTGTGAGTGTCTGTGCCTAACTAGTAACTAATTATAGAACCACAAACCACATGGATGGATGAAAATGGCCAAGAAATATACAAAAAAAAAAACAGAGAAAGTTAATTGTAAGTAACTAGTAATTAATTATAGATCCACAAAAACTCGATCGACCATAACAACGTTCAATTATTAGTCCATCACAATTTGTCATTAAATACCAATATTTTTTTAATCATCGGCGTCCTCAAAGAAAGACCTATAACGTGCGCGCGCGCTTTCTAGTCGCGTACTCACCTTTCCATATTAAATTCGTGACGAAATTACCTACTAGGCTAACCTTTGAACAAATTAATACGACAAATGGCAATGCCTGATTTTGGCGACTTTTTTTCGCTTTTACTTCGACCATTTTAGTATTTTAGTTTAGAATATACAGGTTGTATCTGTGAACATTTACATCTCTATAACCACCGTGTTCTACCAATTAGTCTAAAGGACATTTTTGTCTATGATTTTTGGGAATTCGCAATAAAAAAAACAACTTTTCATGCAAAGTCACGTGACTTGTTCATTTTATATGGGGCAACGAAAAAATATTGATGATTTTCGAAAATTCATAGAATAATGTTGTTCACAATGGTGGGTAGAACACGTGGTTAAGGAGGAAATCACAGATACCTGTCAGTACCAATATTATCTATAGAAGGTATCTCAAACAAAATTTGATATGACAACATGAGTTTTAAAAAAAAATGTAAGGTTGAAACGGTGACTCCACAGCACACTTGCCGATGTGGGGTCACCAGTTTTCACCTATCTTAACTCATTAACGAAAATTAAACCTAACACCGTACAAATAATTCATTATAACTTCAGTTTGTTATTTTGAAAAAGAAAGTCAGACCAACTTACAAATTCTAATTATATTCCGGTAACATTATCAGCAACATTGTTGCAATTAATCAAGCCAATCTATACTATCTTCTACAAACACATTTATGTCGCCGCAAACGATTACTGCATTAAACACTAAAAATAAACGAGCATCAACACTCATCAAATGTTACTGTTATCACAAAACATCCTTCTACCTAATTGGGATAAATGTCAAACTCGCGCGCAGCCGATCAATTAGGGCTAATTTAACGATGATCAGTAAGGATGAGACTCGAGTGAAATTTTACTGGTCTTAAAATGTAGCATTGAAAAGTGAACTGCTACATTTTTATACATTTTTCGTGACTGGACTTAAGTATTATTTGGTTCGTCTTCGGGATCTAAGTTTCGTGGCATAAATCCTAAAGTATTTACAAAAGGAGCTGTTTCCAAATCTTCTATACTATTTATAAATAGATAACTTCTATAAACAATGACATGACCTATATGTAACCCGAAAAGTTGAAACACATTATGAAATCTATTTTGATTAAGCCTAATTCCATCATAGCAGCGATGAATTGATTTCTATGATGGAGGCCTTTGCCTTTCAGTGGGATGGTATTTAGGCTGATACTTACCTACTGTAATTTGGTAATGTCAATTGCAGTTCTTAGGTATTTTTTTTCAATCTATTCCATACGACGGGGATGAGGGTTAACTTATGAATTATTTTGAGTCACTTTAATTTAGGTCAGGCATTGAGTTCGTATCGCTCAAGAATTAACTCAAGTCACCACAACACTAACATCAATTTACCATTCAGTTTGCAAAGGTGTTGCAATTAGGGCCTGCTCTAATTATGGCCCGTTCAATTAATGGATGCAAATTTCGTTATAAAGTTTATGATCAGCAAACAAGGTGTGAACCGTTTACTTAAAGTGGGCCTTTTTTGATGCTACACGTAGTTTAAAAAATGTAAACGAATCATAATACTTTAGCCAGTTTAGTTTATCTGTGGTAGAGTGTACAGACTTATAAAGTAGCTTTTTTATGATATAGGTGGCAGTCGAGCCGACGGATCTGCTGATGGTAGCCGATAACCGCTGCCCATGGACACCTGCAACACCAATGGTGTCACAAGTGCGCTGCTTACCTTTTAACCCTTGAATTGGGCCTCCGGTACCCTCACTCACGCAGCGAAACACGCCGGTTTTCTGTCAGGACGTGATATTACTCCGGTCAAGTCGGCCCATTCATGCCGAAGCGTGGCTCTCCCACTGTTTAACATTTAAATAATTCACATTACAGTGAGCCAAATTGTGTCTTAACCTGCCTTTCATAAAAAGTGTATCAGTACTGAGCCATTACATACCTTTAACTAGGGGTGTTAGGGAGCTCCCGTAACCGTAACCGAACTATCGGATTCCGATTAAAAAATCATCCGTAACCGTAACCGAATCCGAAATGAAAGTTATCTGTGAGTGTCTGTACCTAACTAAAGATCCATAAAAACACATGGATGGATGAAAATGGCCAAGAAATATACAAAAAAAAAACAGAGAAAGTTAATTGTAAGTACTAGTAATTAATTATAGATCCACAAAAACTCGATCAACCATAACAACGTTCAATTATTAGTCCATCACAATTTGTCATTAAATACCAATATTTTTTTAATCATCGGCGTCCTCAAAGAAAGACCTATAACGTGCGCGCGCGCTTTCTAGTCGCGTACTCACCTTTCCATATTAAATTCGTGACGAAATTACCTACTAGGCTAACCTTTGGACAAATTAATACGACAAATGGCAATGCCTGATTTTGGCGACTTTTTTTTCGCTTTTACTTCGACAAATAACTATTTATTTTAGTTTAGAATATAATTACAGGTTATATCTATGAACATTTTACGTCTATCAATTAGTCTAAAGGACATTTTTGTCTATGATTTTTGGGAATTCGCAATAAAAAAAACAACTTTTCATGCAAAGTCACGTGACTTGTTCATTTTATATGGGGCAACGAAAAAATATTGATGATTTTCGAAAATTCATAGAATAATGTTGTTCACAATGGTGGGTAGAACACGTGGTTAAGGAGGAAATCACAGATACCTGTCAGTACCAATATTATCTATAGAAGGTATCTCAAACAAAATTTGATATGACAACATGAGTTTTATAAAAAAAATGTAAGGTTGAAACGGTGACTCCACAGCACACTTGCCGATGTGGGGTCACCAGTTTTTACCTACCTTCTTAACTAATTAACGAAAATTAAACCTAAGACCGTACAAATAATTCATTATAACTTCAGTTTGTTATTTTGAAAAAGAAAATCAGACCAACTTACAAATTCTAATTATATTCCGGTAACATTATCAGTAATATTGTTCCACTTAATCAAGCCAATCTATACTATCTTCTACAAACACATTTATGTCGCCGCAAACGATTACTGCATTAAACACTAAAAATAAACGAGCATCAACACCCATCAAATGTTACTGTTATCACAAAACATCCTTCTACCTAATTGGGATAAATGTCAAACTCCCGCGCAACCGATCAATTAGGGCTAATTTAACGATGATCAGTAAGGATGAGACTCGAGTGAAATTTTACTGGTCTTAAAATGTAGCATTGAAAAGTGAACTGCTACATTTTTATACTTTTTCGTGACTGGACTTAAGTATTATTTGGTTCGTCTTCGGGATCTAAGTTTCGTGCATAAATCCTAAAGTATTTACAAAAGGAGCTGTTTCCAAATCTTCTATACTTTATAAATAGATAACTTCTAAAACAATGACATGACCTATATGTAACCCGAAAAGTTGAAACACATTATGAAATCACTTGTGATTAAGCCTAATCTCATCATGAATTGATTTCTATGATGGAGGCCTTTGCCTTTCAGGTATTTAGGCTGATACTTACCTACTGTAATTTGGTAATGTCAATTGTAGTTCTTAGGTATTTTTTTTCAATCTATTCCATACGACGGGGATGAGGGTTAACTTATGAATTATTTTGAGTCACTTTAATTTAGGTCAGGCATTGAGTTCTATCCCTCAGAAATTAACTCAAGTCACCACAACACTAACATCAATTTACCATTCAGTTTGCAAAGGTGTTGCAATTAGGGCCTGCTCTAATTATGGCCCGTTCAATTAATGGATGCAAATTCGTTATAAAGTTTATGATCAGCAAACAAGGTGTGAACCGTTTACTTAAAGTGGGCCTTTTTTGATGCTACACGTATTTAAAAAAAATGTAAACGAATCATAATACTTTGGCCAGTTTAGTTGATCTGTGGTAGAGGGTATAGACTTTAGAAATACTCAGTTATTTAATATTTAAACAATTTAGGAACTTACTTTAATAGCTCAGTGAGCCAAAATGTGTTTTGACCTGCCTTATATACAAGGTGTATCAGTACTTAGCCATTCCAATTCCTTTAAGGGGCTATATCGATAAAACTAGCGCCGCCAACCAATTTACACTGATTGTGGCGAAAATATGATATTTTTGAAGAAACTTAGTTAAAAGTAGCATATGAAACACGCGACAAGTAACAATAATGTCAATTATTGCCAAAAGTGGCCGTTTTTAGCAATAATTAACATTATTGTTAAGTACTTGTCGCGTGTTATAATATTTTATTACATCTTGAAAAATCCAATTTACTTTTATCTAAGTCTGTAATTTTACTTTCTTAAAAAATAATCATATCGTCGCCACAAATGTAAATAGGTTGGTTGGAGGGGGGTTCGCCTCTAGTATAATTTTTATACTAGAGGCGAAAAACGAACAAGCGGGTCGGAATTGAGGTAATAAAATTGTTGAACAAAACTTATTCATTACATTACTATTAAATTAAAAATACAGGATTAGTAAGCATTTATGTATTTAATTATGTTATAAATAAAAAAAATAAAAATGTAACAGCTATAAATTAAAAGTGCACCACTGTTCTTACTAAATCGGCATTGACATTTACTACGATCACGCCATAGAGCAACCCTATCAAGATATAAATACATAACAATTTGTTTCCAAGTCATTATTATTGATAGGAAAATTAATTAAACTAATAACATAAAACCTTTCCTTTTATAAAGAGTAATTTATTTAATTTTTATCCTTGTCATTACTTTTGAAATTGCGTACAAGAAATATGTCACTAATACGACTTATTACAAGGGTTCCATCATGGTGTAATTGGCAAGGGAATTACGATGGCATAAACAGGGCTCAGTAACATTAACCGTACTCAAAGACGTCAATCAATTTTAATTAACATTTAAGAAAAAATATATCTGTGACTTGAACCCTTGAGTTTTGAGGAACTAACGGAGTCGTAACGGAAAAGGTCGGCAGCGCACTAAATATGTTATAAAAAATAAAAAAGAGTTTCCTTTTTTTTGAAAATGAAATAAGCGGCAGTGGCGCCATCAATTAATTTTATGACTTCATTGACGCATTCTACATTGAAAATGTTTTTAACGCGTAACAGACTAAAGATTTTGTAAACTGGCACTAATACACTTGTACGATTTAATCAACCCCAGAGCCATCTATTGGCATAGATTGGAGCTAAAAGCAAAAACGAAGTGAGTGCAAGCCTTATCCAATAGATTTATAACCGATTTATGTCACAAACGAGCAGACGGATCACCTTGATCGCCGCAGCACATAGACACCTACAACACCAGTGGAGTCACAACTGTGCTGCCAACTTTTTAACTCCCCTCCCCACCGATTGGACCTTCATTACTCTGTCATTCGGCGAAACGCAGCGCTGCTAAACGCCGGTCATCTGTGAGGCCGTGATATCACTGACCAGTTTCATACCGAAGACTGGCTGTGACTACGGTAATCCATACTAATATTATAAATGCGAAAGTAACTCTGTCTGTCTGTCTGTCTGTCTGTTGAGCCGGATTCATGCCGAAGTCTGGTGATTGAACACGCGTAATATAAAATATTCCCTCCCTCTATCTATAGAAGCCAAGTCCAAGCAAGTGACAGAAGCGTTTTTCACAACCGAAGCTAATGAACCGCAATAAACACCTTGTTGCAATAAAAATAAGACAAAACGGCTGACGCAGGGCTCCTTACACGGCAGGCTATTTATATTAGGACTGGCACAATGTTTATCTAACCAGTGGCTCGTGGACTCTTCCGATACTAAGCATCAGTTAAGTAACAATTTTTTTTGATCTAGCATAAAAAATAATGTATGTAACTTACCTTACCTATATCTTCTCTTCAATCTTACTAACGAGATAACTTCTTTAACAAAGGACACGCCTCATATATAGTTAAAGCAAAAATACGAAACGCTAGCGCGATGTAATCATCGCCCAGCGCCATCTATTGGCTGACTTTGGAGGTGCGAAGTGAGGGCGGGCCACTCGTACTAAAATATAGATACAGAGGTATTACAGTCACCAGTTCGTAGTCAAGAAAGGAAAGTAATGATGGAAAAACAAATAAAAAAAATTTAACTAACAAAATCTTTTTAAGATGTTCTATAAATGGCAAGAAGGGAGAACCCGTGTGTCAGTTCCGAATCAGAAAGCAAAGCAAGCTAATGCTGTCTAGTAGTTGGTGAGTGGATTACCTACCGGGGACCTAAAATTTAATTTAGTGTGTTACCTCCTTATTACAAAAGGTGGTCTCAATTAAGTTGAGGTTTAAATATTGTGATGCTGTCACTTTTAAAATAAACAGCATCAATTTTAAACGATGACTAATAACTGTAGGTTTCTTTCTTCTTCGAGATCGAACTTGCTGGCAGTTCTTAATAGATATTAATAATAAATTCTTCCGAAATTCACATCATAATCTTTAACCTTACCAATTATAAGGAAGGATTTCTACATAAATAATGTAACTTTTGACTAATATCTTAACATTTTGATGTATCTATATTTTACAATAATAATGAATTTGGAGAACTGCCAGTGGAATGTCATTGACTGCCACAAAAGTTAGACCTCAAAGTATAATAACTCTTTAGGTTTAGGTTTAAAGATATTTATTCTCATAAAGACAAAATACAGTCGCTTACATGAGAACAAGCTTACTTACTAATTATTATGACATACTTTTTCGTCCAAGCTTCCAAAATACAGAATCGTTCATTGATTGAATAGCACTATTCTCCGTGTTGTAAGGGGGTAAGTTTTCGTCAGTAAAATTAATTATCTCTTTCCCGGTACAGTAAAGCTTGTCTACTGATTGCTTATACTGTGTGGAAGCATTAATTATAGCATGCCACCTATCTGTATACTGTACCGCCTTACGGTTGATGTCCTCTGCTCCAGCCTAGAAGATATGGTCAAAGGAAGCTCGGATAAGGTTCTGTGGACATGAATAAGTGCAACAAAGTATGCTTTTACCTATTTCTAGACTTTTTATTTTTTAATTTACCATCGTACCATTTTTGTTCAACGTCTGAGCGTAATTATAGGCATGTCTCTCATGTTAGCGGGTAATTTGCAGTTGAATCAAAAGCTGTCGCGTTGGATCCCCGGCTACGCTTAGATGACGCTAAAATGTATTTTTTTCTGTGTGCATACTTTTTTTATGTAGATATGAGCAGGCGGATCACCTGATCGCAATAGACCTGCAACAATAGTAGACACAATTACGCTGACAATTTTAAATCTTTCTCCCCAATTGGGCCTCTAGTGCCCTCACTCACTGGACGAAACACAGTGTTTTACGCCGGTCTTTCTGTTAGGCCTTGTTATCTCTTTGGTCGTGCCGGCCGATTCATGCCGAAGCGTGGCTGTCCTAGGATTGGCTTGGCGGTGAAGGAAAACATAGTGAGGAAACCTTCACGTTTCGGATTGATTTGGAAACGTGTAACTTAATTGTGATTCCCGACTCGACTCTCTACATCTTGAGAATGATCCGGGTAAGCTTAGATCTCAACTATTGGTAATTGTACTAATTACTAGTGGCCCGTCCTCACTTCGTTTCGGGACAGTAGTTCCACTGTCAACCAAGAGATGGCGCTGGACGTTGATTGTATCACGCAAGTGTTTCGTGTTTTCGGTTTACCTATAAGCCCTGGCGTGGAATATGAGATTAACCTCCTTATAAATAGTATAGATATAGAAGATAGATTTTTTTACCGTTAATATATTATATAATTGTCTTATGTCATCGAAGCCAGGAAGTCTTTAATCAACTCTACCATAGAGTTGGTACAATAAAAAGTTGTGCTATAACACCGTTTTTGCATTCAAATTATCTATTATCTTCTTTCAATGTAACGAACCCTAAAAGGCCGGAACTGTAATAGTGTGGCATTAGACGTATCATTTTCATCGGTAGACATAGTTAGTGCCACCATACCTGGTAGGGAGGGATGTAAGGGACATAATGCTTCGGATAAATACGACGTAAATAATAAATACGCCAGACAATCCCACCAATCAACCTGCTTTTAAACTAAGGCAACCCCTGTACTATGAGTATGACTTCCTGATGATGCTAGTTAACTGGGGGTGTCAACCCGGATCTCCCAGACCCAAGAAAACTTAGAAAATGTATTTTCCTAAATTGACTTGACCGGAAATCGAACCCAGGACCTAGCGCGCTTCAGGCAAACACCTTAATTACTGCTCCATCGAGGCCGTCAAACATAATTGATAATGTTTCGGATTGAAATACGACGTGTTTATATCATGATCATTAATCTTTATTGCTTCATTTAACTGAAATGTTATTTCCGTAACTTACTGCAATAATTTTATGGGTATGACCCATAAAAATATTTATTTTATTTTCGACCCTAATCCCAACGTCGGCAACGCATTTGTGATGCCTCTGGTGTTGCAGATGTCCATGGACGACGGTGATCACTTACCATCAGGTGAGCCGTCTGCTCATGTCCGCAATAATGTGAAAAAAAAAAGTTATTGGTTTTAAATTCCGAAAAATCCAAATAGCGCTGTTTTAACGCGTTCACGCTATAGTCCGCGGCATCTAACTATAGCGATGTTAGTTTGCGCACTTGTAAACAAAAAGACTTTCTACTAAATTGGTTTCTGCGCACTCAAGATCATCGCTACACTTACATGCCGCGGACTATACCTCGGTGTCTGTTTTTTTTTATGTGATAGGTAGCAGACGAGCAGATCACCTGATGGTAAGCAATTGCCGCCGCTCATGGACACTTTCAACACCAGTGGAGTTACAAGTGCGCTGCCAACCTTTTGTCCCCTTCCCCCCTGGGTGGGCCTCCGGTACCCTCACTCACTCGGCGAAACACAGCACAAGGGCTGCTCCACGCCGGTTGTCTGTGAGGCAGTAGTATCACTCCGGTCGAGCCGGCCCATTCATGCCGAAGCGTGTCTCTCCCACAGTTAAAACACGCTTAAACAGTTTATGGAGTTGGACACGCGCCTTCTATCTGGTTTTTATGATAGTAGTTCTGAGCGGATATTTGATAGTTTTATTAACGGTTACGGGTTTTTTAGATACTTAGTACATCCCTAATGCCTTGACAACAGATGAGTTAAGCCGTTGCGAACATCTGCCTAAGCCTATTCAAACACATTGCGTATCTAGAACCCCAGTTGTATGTAATAGTACGTTTCTATTCTAGATATTATTAGATATACTAAGTGCATATGGCTAATTGGCATATTTTATAGATTAAAGTATCGGCGATGAACCATCAATTAAGTTTTTTTTTGTAAAAGAAAAACACTGGGTTTTTTACAGTATGCATCCTTCAATTGCCAACTTCCCGATATGGTAATGACGTAAAGCGCGACAGTGCCCGACTATTGCCCTTACCAGAGCTATGGCACCTTTATGTTTAAATTCACACCTCCTTCCTCACAGAAGACCGGCGCCTGCGCTTTGTTTCATCGAGTGAGTGAAGGTACTGAATGCCAGATTGGCGGGAAAGGGGGTTAAAGGTTGGTAGTGCACTTGTGACTATACTGGTGTTGCATGATCGACGGCAATCGCTAACCATCAGGTGATCCGTCTGCTCGTCTGCGATCTATCACATAAAAAACCATTCATCGTTAGCATCATCCTAGCGTTATGTCCCGGTTACGTCCCAAGCTGTCGCTTCGGAGCCCAAGGTTCGCTTTCTGGTAACTTTTCCACTTCGCATGGTCTTGGGTATCCATAGTGGTACCTTTCATTTCACGCATTTCATCCCTTACGATTTCGAGCCACACATTTATTGCCTTTTAATTGCCTTTTAACTGGTGTCGTAGGTGTCTTTGGGCGGCGGCAATCACTTCCCATCAGGTGATCCGTCTGCTTGTCTGCCACCTATCACATTAAAAATAACTTACGATTATGAATGATGTAAGACATAAAGTCCAAATGTATTTTTTTTTTCTTGCAACAAAGAATAAATAAATCAACAACTATCATATAGACGGGACCTAACGCGACGTTAATTTTATACGTTAACCGTATAATGCGTTAATTCCCGTCTAAAATAATAATAGTTATAATGCAACGCGAAAATTTAAAGAACTTACGCTTATGCCTTTAAAACTATAGCAAAAGTGGCGTTTAACTGTAATGTAATTACTGAAACTAATTATAGTGTACATGAAAGGAACTTTCACTGTAAGCGATAGAAACTATAGCTTTTTAAAACACCTTTCCTCATAAAATTAAATTGCTGTACATTAGTGTTGGGCATATGCAAGACTGAAATGAAGAAATAGTAATCCAAAAGAGAATATAGTGACCGATATTATCCAGTATTGAATCACATTTCTATGGGCTGTCTTTAAATTAGAAAATTTTAGAAGTGGAGACGAGAGAGAGTTCTCAATTAGTGTTTTATAGCTAGTTGTAATGAAAAAATATATTAGACTTCAGGATTTTTAGTTTAAAAAATAAAGTCATTGACCAATTTCTTGAATCCGTGGTCTTGCATGTTTGCAATTTCAAGACCGAAAGAGATTAGCACAAATTTATATTTTTTTATGCTAACTAATTAAGTGACCTACTATTCACAGTAGTTTGAACGCCGGCAGACACGCAATGTATCGAGGCTTGAGGGTTCGATTCCTGCACCAACACAAATTTTGTTGATGACAAAGAGTTTTTATTGGGTTTGAATGTGTGTGGTACCTATATTGTTCCTGGTTATAGGTGGCAGACGAGGAGATGGACCATCTGATGGTAAGCAATTGCCAAAGCCCATAGACATCTGTAACGCCAGTAGAGTCACAAGTGCTTTTTTTAACCTAACTTGACCAATATTTTGGTGATTATAATATTTACTAAACTCTACAAAATAAAAATAAATGTTGACTTTCGGGATAAAATAGTAACCAACAAAAAATCTTGAAATTCTGGGTCGATTTTCTTGGGAGGAATTGCCCTCAAGCCACTAAGTGCGCAAGAGTTTGACCAAGACCGATCATGCGCAACACTATACCCTAAGGTTAGCGCAACATAAATTAGCTAGATCTATTACAGGCACATTGTGTCCGGCCATCAGTTGAGCAGCTTGCTACCGGGTTACCTACGCTTATAGATCATAGATCCCTATCTGACATAGGTCTAAGTATCGTATAGAGTGGTAAACGGATAAAAAACCCGTTAGAAGATACAGGACAGAAAATGTATGTTAATGTTTTAACGTCGAAAGGCCCAGACAGCAGACACAATGGAAAATCTATTGTTTTATGCCTTGTAATAGGCTTTTGGGTCTTACGACGTTAAAGGAAACAAACAAGGAAGGAAGTTACATAACATTTATTCTATGTAATAGTTGGCAGACGAGTAGACGGATCAATCGGCCAATCTTTACGATCAGACATGTACGCAGGATATTAAAGTGCTCATATGTGAGCGCAAACACAGGTGCATTACACATTCCATCACCCTCTTAATCTGATGGGACATCAGTGTGACACGACTGAAGAGAGATGGTGTAGGACCAACATCTTATCGTGCTTTCCTAGGTACGGGAGTACAAGACCACCAACTTATAAGACTTCGGGCTGACACTGAGAATTTCTATAGGAATTGTTGTTATATGACCGTAATTAAAGGTAAGATTCGTAAAGTTTGTGCATTCTATCTATCTATTGGTGAAAAATTCCCGTCAAGTCTAAAACTTGTTCAGTCTACATTTGCAACAGTTCTAAGTTTAGACGCACCGTTAGAAACTAAGCTACGTTTTTATGTGAACGTTAGACTTTTTGTTAAGGGACTGTGCCCATTGATGCATGAATAGTGCTTATAAAAAAAACTCACAACATCTCATAATTTGATTTGACTCCGTGCTAAATAGCATGAGCACTTGTCTAACAGTACTGAGGAAACACCAATATAAAACTTAAATACTTACATAATAATATTCACACTAAGACACTGAACAAACACAAGTGTTCATCACACGAATGTTTGTCCAGGGTGATGATCGAACCCACGACCTTTGGCTTATGACTCAGGGTCACTACCAAATGCAGCACCGGCCAGTCAATCTTATAAATATGTCAACGGTAGAAAGCCGAAGGATGTTA